>OZ026625.1:76987689-77012689 GCA_964020975.1 Hermodice carunculata | reverse complement strand
CACTTTTTTTAGTATATTACGTTAAACACAGAAACAGTGGTATTTTATTGCGTGTCACACAAATATGAACACCGCACAAACCATCATTCATATTCATATATATATATATATATATATATATATATATATATATATACCTGAAGGTTTAACGTGGCAAATATACGTGTATGCTTTTGACTCTTAGCCCTACCTTACTATACAACAGAATACAGAAAAGTAACTTCTCCCTACAACAATGACGTCATTTGTATCACTGTGAACCTAAATTTGATTATGCATTTATAAGCTGACTTGATTCTCTCAACTATAAATATTCCGCTTCATCTCCAACCAAATCAATCAGGACCCATTGCTGAAAAGGAAATATGGCTTATATAATATTTTTGCTGTATGTATGTTATCGTACATCGCGAGCCATGGATATGAACAGTGACTCGACTTTTCATGTACATATATCAGGCAGCTTAAGACCATATCGGTACGATTGTGAAACGAACTTGAAACACGTTCTAGTCAAATGATGATGATGCTTGGGTTCAAAGACACGTAACAAGCAACTTGCGAGTAGGACCTGTACTGGAGTTATCTGCGAAGGAAGCCTTAAACACCCCCCCCCCCCCCCAAAAAAAAAAGAAAGAAAGAAAAAACAGAATCTGCTTCTCAGTTCCGGACCCATTGCAAATAAAATCTTAAACTACCTGTTACCTATAAGACTCAGTATTGGATGTCTAAGCCTGCAGGTTGAGAAAGTTGTGCCTATTTGAGTAAGAGATCGAAATATTCAGCCAATTTAAGCTTCAAGTAAGACAAAATACAGCAAACGTAATCTACAGCATAAAAAGCCCATCATCGATAATACATAAGTCAATGAATCTGTAAGCAGTGTCACACAGCTTATTGAATTCCATATATGCCTCATTTTTTTATGATTGATGCATCTTTCACCATAGACCCAAACCGGAGTTTATTGACATGAGAGTGTACCACATCACATTTATTTCAGATTCGGATGAGAAGCGTGACCGTTTGTCTTAATATTGCCAGAAATACAAGAGATTATTATGATCCGTCAGCTGAATTGACGACTAAGTCAGCCAAATTTTCAAAGTTAACATAGCCCAACCCACGGTCTGGCTGAGCTGCGTCCTCGGATACAGCTTGTCCTTTAATACAAATTGTCCTTAAATCTCGATAAATAGGACTTAGATAAAACGTCTCTCCTTACACGTACATACAAACTGCATCGGTAAGTAGCTGTATTATGCCTTACCAAGATACAATTGGTAGGAAGCACGTAATTATGTCTGAGACAATATATATGTACTGGTGTTCTTGGCGACCTTTTCCCCCTCTGCTTGCCAGGCAATTTTTTTGTTTATGTGTGGAGGCAATGTAGGTAGGCAGGACTTCGCATGATAAATGCTATCACTGTATTTCCTGGTGTTCAGCCAAAACTTGTAACAGTGGGGGAGGAACCAACCGGAACAAAAAATACTTATCACAATGCACCTTTGAATTATTAAAATTAATAAGGTGTTTTCGGCAGAGATACCAGCCAGCCTTGCTCCACTTCCTTCCTCCCGACCCGATTTATTGCTGACTGTTTACCGTTGTTGGTCAGACATGAGCTGCGCTGCTAATACATCAGCACACATGATTTGACATGTAGCGTACAGGTGAGTAGATTCATAAGATCTCCGTGGTATAATATATATATATATATATATATATATATATATATATATATATATATGTATATATATATATATATATATATATATATATATATATATGTGTGTGTGTATATATACATATATATATTTATATATATATATGTGTATGTATATATATGTATGTATATATATACATATATATATATATACATATATATATATGTATATATATGTATATATATTTATATATATATTTAGCTGGCTGTCTTTATGTTAAAACTTAGGCTATGATAGCAATGATTTAACATTTGCCAATATTGAGTACTTAACATTTTATTGTACATCATCAAAATTATTATTCCAGATATTGCATCTCCTTATATGTTTTAGAACACATGTGGCAACTTTCCATCCAAAGGCAAGATTTTTTTTCAAAAGTGCAAATGTTAGACACTACTACCCACTGTATACTAGGAATCCAGATTGTTATTCACATTATCTTACTTCATTTAAAGGAAGGCAGAAATCCCATTCTATTATACATTATTGTGAAGCCTATGTAATAAGGAATAAACATCCGAATTTATCTTCCATGTATTTTGAAATTTCAAAAGTTATTTAATGAGGCAATATGAAAATGTGTGGACGCCTCCATAGCCTGAAGCCATACGATGCAACCTCCCAACCAGAATGCTGTATTCAGCCGACCAATCACCAATTATGTTATAAAATGATGCCAATGACAGCCTGACAACAAGATTCGGGGGGGGGGAGAGAGAGTCATACAATCATACATGTAGCTATTATACTGATCCGCTCTCAAGCCACCACTTTGTTCTGCCATTGGATGCCACTAAGTATAATTAGCCATATTTCAGAATGTATCCTAACATTAAAATGGGAATTTTTCGGGCCTGATTTTACATTCATTTTAATAATTTCATACATATGTGTTACTGTCGTAGACCCTCCCAAAAATATAATATATAACGGGACTTCTGTCTAAGGCTTAACGCATATGACCTTAAATACATACAAAGAAACACACTACATTTGCAATACAATTAGTTTTGTGCAAATAGTATTGAAGGTATATGTCTTATGGCGATATGTCAGCGTCGTCCTCCACAGTTGGATACTGATGATAAATCAACTACTAAGACAGTATGAATATGCGAAGTGGAAACTCCTCCTTGGTGCTTAGCCGAACATGGAGATTTTGTTCAAAGTTTGAATAACGCAGGTGTTATTAGATGCATTATTGTATTCTTGGGAGACGCGTAGGTCTGATAACCCGTTATCCAGATAAAATATGACAAGCCTTGGTGTTGACAAAAGGCTCTGAAACATGTTGAGTAGTTTCCCGCTGAAGACCCTTTAATTTATTTGTGCTAATTCAGCCTATGTCAAAATTATACAGAGGAACGTATGCAATATGGACAATATTACTTCTATTTAGGGTGTATGAGGAAAGGTTTATCTGTCTTTTTATGGAGGGGAGGGGGGTACAAGCGATGAGTGTTGGGGGATATATCCAGGGCCAAGAGCCCACCACGGCTGTGAGAGTGTGTGGCGGACTCTTTGCCTCGGCTCTGGTCTGGTAAACATGGCAGCATGAGCTGATTAGGATAAGCATTGTTCCTCCAACTCATCTTTTTTTTCCTAGGCCATCTGTGTCACACAGGACCGCGGTGCATGAGCGGAGAGCCACAGTATTATTATTATTATTATTATTATTATTATTATTATTATTATTATTATTATTATTATTATTATTATTATTATTATTATTATTATTATTATTATTATTATTATAATTATTATTATTATTATTATTATTATTATTATTATTATTATTATTATTATTATTATTATTATTATTATTATTATAGGTTAGACAGGGACAGGTTAGCTTATGGAGAATAAAGAGTTCGGACTGCGGAATAGGGTAATGACTACTAGGAAGTGGTTTTGGACAAAAAGACAGAAATACAATAATTACATTGGCCGCATCCCTGCAGCTCAGTGGAGCTGCCTTCATAGTATATCCACAATATTTTAAAAATAGTATGAGATGAACTTTTTAGTAATCATCTCAAATATACACAGAGCCACACAGACACAGACACAGATACATGTATATATATATATATATATATATATATATATATATATATATATATATATATATATATATATAAAGAGATAGAGACAGACGGAAATGAAATGCAACCCCAAATTTAGGCTATAGGTTAAAGTGTTTTCCATTTTTGTCGCTTTTCATGCATTGGTGTACTATACCAATCAAGCCTTGCTAATACATTATGTCTGGATTTTCAATGACTTGAAAACTTGAAAAACACTGAAAACACTTGTCTATAAATGAAGGACATATAGCGGAATACACACACACACACACACACACACACACAGATATATATATATATATATATATATATATATATATATATATATATATATATATATATATATATACTGATAATGAAATGCATAATGGTATTTTGAGACTCAGCTTACACATATAATTTAGATCCTTTCCAAAGTATACCGCTTCAGCTGGTTAGAAAGTGACTTTGGCTCGGGTTTTGTTCCATTCGAAACCAGCCTTTCTTTTCACTATACAGATGCAGGCGATAGTCAGGTTGATAAGCAAAAATGGTTCCTTCTCTCGGTGTCGTTGTGCTGAATTTTACATGTGACTTCCTCAAGATACCGGGGCGCCCTGGACCTGGCATCATTAATTAAGAGCCACTTGAGGTGCTCGACATGTACCATGCACGGAATGAGTTACAAATCAATGTAAAGTTAAAAAAAAAACACTGGTACAACATTCATATATATAGATGTGCAGTTGCTGCTGTACCCCAGAACCTACATGTAAGTGCAAGTCCCCATTAAGTGGATCAAAACGTTCCTACGTTTAAAAACATTTCCGTGCATTTGATACAAAGCACTATAGACGTTAATGTTATGAACCTTGATGGATCTACGACTAATCATGCAACGCACGTTTTGGGCAGCATTCTTGTTGGTCTTTATACACATACAATCACTATGTGTTAAACTTCAATTAATTTGAATTCCAATGCAATGCTAGCAAAGGCGTACGCATAGTAGTTCATAAGTGTCTATCTCTGATTTTAATTTTCAACTGTAAAGACATGAATTCGGGTAAAATCTATGTCAGAGATGGTGGATGTCGTTTATTGAATATTCTCTATGCGGATGTTCTGGATTGGAATACACGTAGTATAGTATAGTATAGCATACTATGGCATGGTATGGTACGGTATGGTATGGTTTATGGTATGGTGTGATGTAGTGGTGTAGTATAGTATAGTATAGTATGGTATGGTATGGTATGGTATGGTATGGTATGGTATGGTATGGTATGGTATGGCATGGCATGGCATGGCATGGCATGGCATGGCATAGCATATCATAGTATAGTATAGTACAGCATAGACCCGTTTACTTTACACAGATTGCTATGGAGGCAAGCTTACATTACTCCCCATCCATGACAATGACGTTGACGTATACTTTCCTGGCTAATTGCTGGGTGGAAGAAACCGAAGGACTCGATGAAAACCATGCACAGTCAGAGTGATAGGAACTCTTTCCACTTACTTTCCTGGTCGTGAAACGAACTTGGGCCTTGGATATGAAAGGCGAGCGTGTTACCGCTCCGCCAATCGTGCATCTCAGTGTGCTGTGATTTTTACAAGTTGTTATTTATATTAGCAAGTTAAAATAATTTCTAAGTGGTGCACAGTTAATTACTTAATGCGCAAGCGCATGCCGAGAGCAGAAGCCCGTTCGCAGGGCCTTCTGATATATATATATAAATATATATATATATATACATATATATATATATATATATATATATATATATATATATATATATATATATATATATATATATATGCAAATGCACATGAGCGCTCACACATGTATGTTTTTATGTGTATATACATGTTAAGAATTTATTCAGCGTTATTAGCTACTTCGAGAAAACAGGCCATACAAAAACACAAAGAAGGAAATACAAAGGGACGAAATAGCGGGCCGAGACCACAGACAGAGGGCGGTGGCAACTTAGAAACGCGTGCTGTCCACATCGGATATTAGACACCTTAAGTTGTCGTTTACCCCAACGAAATGAGTGCTACATTCTTTCAGGTGTCAAATTATATGCCTGGATTTGAACACATGTGTCCTTTCACAGGTAAATGTGTCACGTTCGTGCTCCATTGGTGCCGGAAACTTATTGTCCATAATGCTGCCCATATTGGAAACGCGAATTAGATTCTTTGTTCATAAAGGACATTTACGATGAACAGTTCAAATATCTGTCATGTACATTTGTGGAAACACCATACGGAGATGATCCTTTCATTAGATGCCACCCAACTATGGCTGGCGAACGATTTATTTTCCTTTCCTTTTTTTGGACGAAAAACAGAAATTGTATGCATTTGTAGACGCCAAAAAGACTTAGCATGAACCCCTTTAGGTTGAAGAGTAATTTGGAATTAATACTAGCTAGAGCCTGGTATGATACGATAAGGCAATTATATGTTAAATCCAATCAACTCACACACACACACACACACACACACACACACACACACACACACACACACAACATTATTTAAGAGAAGTAGAGAATAGAATAAAACGTGCACTGCTTACCTGGTGGAACTGTTGGACGCAGTTTGATCAAAAGCCGGGACGCTGTTCGTTGTACTTTGATTGAGAGCGGAGAGACCGCCAAGAGATGCAATAAGTAAAGTAAGCTCCAGTATATCCTGCATACTGCGGGACTACATCGACGGGCTGTTGTCCCGCTGCTGCTCACTAACTCGGCGGCATCGCCACACAAGTGTGCGCTCTGCAGATTCAGCTGTCGTCTGCAATAAAATTCTGACAAAGGATTGAGCTGCTACTGCGCATGTTCAAGAAATACCCGCCCAATACACGCAGCAAATTAAAGCTATAGACATGATTTCTGGGAATTGCTTTATAATTGTTTCTGCTCAGCATTGATTACTCCGATGTCTTGCAACAAATTTTGTACATAAAACTGGGCTCTACACGAAACACATTTTTAATGCCATTCTTTACAAACTGAGGTAATTTGATACAGCATATAAGTGTGACACTCGTGAAGTGGTAAGCCAGTAGGTGTGGAGAGAGAAATAGAGATAGATAGAGCGAAGAGAAAGAGAGAGAGAGAGAAAGAAAAAAAAAAAGAGAGAGAGAGAGAGAGAGAGAGAGAGAGAGAGAGAGAGAGAGAATATTGACCACTCGCTGTGTTTATGAAACAGCTTGTATGCTGTAACATATTGGCGAAATCCTTGGTTTATTGACGCAAGTGTCTTGTTAAAGCGGATGGTCCAAGGAATCTCAGTGAATCCACTGTGATACAGTTCCTCATGATTTGGTGTTTTTGCTCTGCCTATATCGTTATAAAATCCATCTTGCTCCTATTGACACCCAACGAACTGTTTATCCAACTGTTGGCCACCTAATGTCTCTAAGAGAGTGATCATGATCAAGATTTCTTTAAACTTCTCACCGCTCATGTACTGACTGGCGGGAAGTGACATCAAATATAAATTGTTCACCTATCTGACCAGTGGTATAGGTCCCCCCCCCCCCCCCAACATTAAAAAAAGTCCGAAATAAAAGATCACTGCGCACAGTCAGGTTGGGAGGAACTGTTCCCTACTTTCTGTCCAGGATGGGTCTCAAATCGGGATTGAAGAGGTGAAACTCAGGCGTTTCATTGAGCAGACAAACGTGTGTGCAAAATTCAAATAGTTGATCCTGTTCAGCCAATATCCGAATATTATGGCATTCGGCATGCTCACATGTATGTAACAAACTGTCCAGTAGCTTTGTGTGCACGCAGATGATTCATAAACCGTCTTGAATCATGAACCTGTTCCTCAAATTAATAATTGTAATCCTTTTTACTGAATATGATTATCTATAAACATGTATCTATCTATCTATCTATCTATCTATCTATCTATCTATCTATCTATCTATCTATCTATCTATCTATCTATCTATCTATCTATCTATCTATCTATCTATCTATCTATCTATCTATCTATCTATCTATCTATCTATATATCTATCTATCTATCTATCATATAATATATATATATATATATATATATATATATATATATATATATATATATATATTTATATATATATATATATACACATATACATACACATCAGAAATTGATTTACGCGATTTACAAAGACGCATCAAAACCTTTATATTACTAAATACGGTGCAAAATATCGTAATGTTTTCTTCAAGCCTGCCCAGTGGGCTACTCCAGGATAAATCGACGTATAATGACACAAACACACATAAATGTTTGTTAAATATCCGGTCAGAGTTGTTTGTGAGGTTGTCCTTGCTGTTACTTTGTATATCACAGGATGAGGGAGGTTTTATTTACAACCATTTGTCTCTGCAAAGCCATGCGTCCTGCAATGCATGCATACGGTCAAAGCCATAAATCCGCTGGCCAAATTCTATAATTTTCACGTTTATATCATCAATACGAAGAATAAACTAACAAATTCCCATACTCTGGACGTCCATACCGTCAATACCAGGAACCCGCTGGTTGCATTCTATACTTTTCACGAACATACGGCCAAACCTAGGAATGCGTTAGCTTTGTTCTATACTTTCCACGCCTTTACTCTCAATACCAGGAACCCGCTAGCCACGGTCTATACTCCCAACGTCCATACCGCCAATAAAAGGAATCCGTTAGCCTCGTTGGTAACTCTCCACGTCCATGCCGTCAGAAATCCGCAAGCTTAGTTCTTTACTTTCCACGTCTGTACTGTCAGTGCCAGCAATCCGCCAGCCAAGTTCTACACTCTTCACTTCCCTATAGTTGTCTCTATAGCTCTGTCGGGCAACAAATGTTAATACCCGGGTACCCGCAGGTTATACCCGTCAAGTAAGAATACAGAAGACAATGCATGTCAAATAATGCTTATGACAGTATTGCGCGTCATTAAAATGATTTTAAGAAGGACTTGACAATGAGAGCACGCATATTTGACAAAATTTGTTTGTGATACTTCATAAATAAGAAAACACACGTATGTGTGGGTGAATATATATATATATATATATATTTGTATTTGTGTCTTTTTGTCCAAAACCACTTCCTGGTAGTCTTTACCCTATTCCGCAGTCCGAACTCTTTACTCTCCATAAGCTAACCTGTCCCTGTCTAACTTGTATACATAGAAGTTCCATTGTCCATATTGCACACGTTCCTCTGTAAAAATTTTGACATAGGCTGTATTAGCCCAAATAAATTAAAGGGTCTTCAGCGGGTTACTACTCTACATGTTTCGGAGCCTTTTACCCGTACATGTCTCTCTGAGTAGCGGCTCCTTGTCTAAGCTAAATATTCAGCAAAGACAACGGACATAATAATGAATAAATATGAACTTGGCAATTGATGAATTATGTATATATATGTATATATATATATATATATATATATATATATATATATATATATACATATATATATATATATATACATATATATATATATATATATATATATATATATATATATATATATATATATATATATATATATATATATATATATATATACACGGCCGCGTGTTTGGCAGCAATAAAATGTGCCTAGTATCATCGCTGTTGTGGACAGTGATGGTAATATTTTTGCACCTATGGTGGCCTGTATACAAAATATATGTCATCACGTTACAGGTAGGCTCCATTTGGATTTTGAAAGGCGCCTTGTGACGCATTACCTGTGCATCTCCTAGCCTGGGTTTCAACGTGATACTTCTGTTTAACCAATTGAAATTTACATTTTCTGTTAGTTCGAGCAGTGACACAAACTAATATATTTTATATTAAGTTTGATATAATGCTGTTCCCAAAAATGAACTCAATTCAGATTTTTTGTTCACAAATTATTACAGAAAAGGTTATATTTCACTTCGATTCCTGGATTCGGAAAGTAACAATTTCTCAATTCGGGTACTCGCTACTTTTAGCCATTGCTCGGGTTTCCGACAGAGCTAGTGTCAACACCAGGAATCTCTAGCCACGCTATATACTCTCTACGTCTATACAGTAAATGCCAGTCTCCAGCTAAATTGTATACTCCCCACGTCCACACTCTCAACATCAGTAATCCGCTCGCTGCATCCTACACTCTCCACCACCACATGGTTGATACCAGTAATCCGTTAGCCAATTGCTTACCATCCACCTCCATGGCCTCAATACCAGAAATCCTCTAGCACAGTTCTATCCTCTTCACGTCCATACCATCAATACAAGGAATTCTGTGCTCCCCATGTCCCGCCTTTTTAATGTCTGCTCTCAAAATATATAGATAGTAAGATTGGAAAATTTCGTTTCATATACTTATATTTACCAGAACATTGTGCAATCTTTTTGAAACAAAACATTGTTTAAACGAATTATAAGCAGATGTAATTACAAATGGTTTTGTCACATTCACAAGAAAATAGCTCTAGTTTATAAAAATGAACAACAAGCGTCAACTCAGACCAAATATGACACCTGACGAAGGGTTTGCATTAAAAACAGCTATAGTTTGGAAACACGCAGTGACAAAACAGTAAACCCATCCGTGCACATATCTAGAAGCAGGGAAGGCTGCCATACCTGGCCTAATACAAACACAGACACGTGTCACAGGCCGCATGAAGTTTTCAATTGTAAATGTAGACAAGATATCGATATTTCATGTGTGTGTGAGCGCCTTGTACAAAAGTATATATTAAATTGGTTTCATGACTTGGACAATGCGTAGAATAATTATTCTATTTTGGTATCTGTATGAGTAGTGATCGAGTAGCTATATATTATGATGGTCACGAAGACATCCAACATAAGCCACATACTTGTGACAATATAATGAGCCCATAATTTACACAATTTACGCGATTGATTTCGAGCTTACAAAATTTTTGTTAAGAGCGCTTTGGCTTCATCTTGAAGCACCATAAACATGTTGAAACAGCCACCTTAGATATAAATCTACTTCATGATGCACGTAATTTAACTTCTCGACCATGCAAACTATCTTTCTCACATACGTGTAGCTTCAAATCCGATCAATATGGAATTGCATGCGTCTGGCTGGCTAGTTACAGGTTTACAAAGAATTTCAAGTTGTGATCAGACGGAGGTAATTTGTTCTTTGTAAACTAAAAAATCCTTAAACATATCAGACGTTTAATTACTGAAAGCCTATCGCATGGAAAGTGACTTTATATTGTCCAAACATGGTCTGATCAAATATTTAATCACATGGTCCATGGCATTGTACATATGAGTATTTTATGGCTCGATCAATAGTAATGCAATAGCAAAAATAGCAGGTATTTGGCGTATGCCCATGGAGCGGTAGATGCTTCGACTGGCGTTGGGCATTCCCCTACATTTCTGATCTATGAGTGCGATGCACTTGTGAACTGCTAAATTATGCAAAAGATGCTATGCATAACATAATAGCACCCACATATCATACTGACGGTGTTTTGGTTGAAAGTTGCTGGAATCTATAATTGATCTCCAAATCAGATATTAGTTGTGAGGTACTACATTGACAAGGTGATCATATCACATGCTTCCTTCACGTGTCAAGGGGGTTATGTATACAGCTACTGACAAATAATGTTGGTAGTTTTCGTATTGTGTCACTGTTGTGTTTACGTTTTGAACGTAACTGGAGTAGCACTCAGTTAATGATTTGATACGGTAAGTTACTGTCAGAAAATCTAATACCATACTGGCAGGGAAGGAGAATATATGGTCTGCATGTATAGATACGACAGTTTCTAACACATGGGTATCCCACACACAACTTATCAGGGACTTTAGGCGTGCCAATGCCATAACTGATACCCGGACAAGCTATTCAGGCAACCAGTTTCGCATATGAACCCCAAACAGTTAAAGGTTTCTGGCTACCAAGATGCATACGGCTAACCCATTGGAACCTTCCAAAGACACCTGTCTACTCCAAAATGTGAGGCACACACATGCACGCACACCCCCACCCCACCCCCCGACACACACACACACACACACACATATATATATATATTTAGAATGAATTAACCAACAGAAGCATATATCAAGAGGCAGCGACACTACAAGAATAAAGGTTTTTTTTCTTTTTTAATTTCATTTTTAATGTCATATTTTGCCGCTAACATTTCAAATGGAAGGAAGCGCATTCATACACTGTGTTATAATGCTGTATTGTGCATTGACACATAGACTTCAATTTAACATTGCCTCCCAGTAGGATTCTGTTTCAAAATCGGCGCTGTATCTGCCCAAGTAGAGAATTCATGGTAAATACGGCATTACACCTATAGTAAGCAAAATTTTACATTGAACGGAGACTAAATTACCAGTTTTGTTAACTATGGATCACTGTTGGGGTGCAAAGTTACGAATGACCACAGCTCGGGATTGTTGTTGGAAGGGGTTAAAATCACGAGCGATGTGCTGTCACTCATGATTTTCTCCATCGAACAAAATCCCTTGCAAGAGATAAGCAGTCAGTCAGTCTATCTCATGTAACATATTATATTTCTTTACTACCTGCTATGCCTGCCAAACGACCAGCAGTGGTGAAACTACATCTAGTGTCGAATCAACTGCTATGTCGTGATACATTAGGAAAAAAAAGAAAAAAGACTTGACATGTCTGTGCTCAGCTGACCTGACATCTACAAACTGAAGTGGTCATGTGAACTTCAAAATGGTATCAAAATCACCCCTGTCTAAGACTGTCATCATGGTTGCTAACATGAACATATCCTCCGAGCACCTCTTTTCCCCAATTTTGATACTTTGTTAAGTATTAGAAAACAACAGCACCACCATATAGTAGACAAACTGGGTGATCAAATCCACATACATACCCGATAAGTCTGAAGAAGATACAACATACGGTTGGGAAAAAATTCAAGACGCAAAATAATAACAATAATAATAATAATAATGATAATAATAATAACAATAATAATAATAATAATAATAATAATAATAATAATAATAATAATAATAATAGTAATAATAGTAATAATAATAATAATAATAATAATAATAATAATAATAATAATGAAAATAATAATAATAATGATAATGATAATGATAATAATAATAATAATAATAATGATGATGATGATGATGATGATGATGATGATGATGATGATGATGATGATGATGATGATGATGATGATGATGATGATGATGATGATGATGATGATGAAGATAATAATAACGAAATAGAATGAATAATAAAATACTTCTACTACTACTCCTTATGATAATAATAATTACAGTGGCACCTGCTAAACAATGAATGTCTACAGGTCCCTAGAAGTATTCCTATTTAATTTTGAAGCAATCTGTTTGGAGAAAAAGATTATATTTGCGAATAATATGAGCAAAGTAACCATGACAATTATGAAAATTACCGGATAGTGACTACACAGAACAAAATGGGAGAGACCTCACCTTTCACCTCCAACAAGTAATCCATGGAAATGTGGGCATTAAGCAATAATACATAGCTTGAAAAAAAAAATCGCAAACAATCAGATATGCCGAATGTCATCATCACTTATTGCTGTAGGTTCACTCATCGAAAAGCACTTCAATCGAGTTTCAAAAGAATTTAAGTAAGAGTTTTGAAGATGAAGTTAACAAAATAACACAAAAAATATAAAAAATAGTAAGAAAAAGTTTAAAAAGTGTCCGTATGTAATTTTGAACTAACTTAGTTGGCGATCATTCACGAACAAGAATTTTTAAATATGTTGCAAAAGAAAGATGTGGAAATAATTTTTGGAAGATATTGTCATCATGGGGTTTGTTTTACATTTCCGGCGCAGGGTGTCAATTGTTGCAGTACCTGTTAAGATTTCTCTCGATTTGTACACGTGGTCTAATCGCTGGGACTGAATGTAATGCCCAAGCCTGTTTCTACTTCAGTTATACACTGGCAGGTGGTTTAACTAAGATAAATTATCCAGCCAGAAAGGGTACCTTCTGGTTCAAGGGTAAGCCAAGTTGTTCTTATCTGAACTTGCATTATACAAATTTAGTTATTATAATTGGTTTGACAAGTATTCTTCATTCCTTAAGGAGCTCTGCATTTATAAGCAAAACTTCGCGTATGTAGCTAATCCATCATTTGCTACGTTCATATTTATTCATTTATATGTGGGTTGTCTGTACTCAATATTTAGCTTAGAGATGGAGCCGCTACTCAGAGAGACATGTACGGGTATAGGCTCTAAAACACGTTTTGAGGAGTTATCCGCTCAAGTTCCTTTAATTTATTCGGGCTGTATACATCCCATGTCAAAATTTTGGAGACGAACGTGTGCAATGTGGACAATAGTACCTCCATCTGTATTTTGGTTAGGCAGTGACATGTTAGCTTATATAGAGTAAAAAGTTCGGACTGCGGAATAGGGTAATGACTTATGGGAAGTGGTTCTGCACAAAGAGACACAAATGCAATATACCAAATGACTGGGCCATGACCATCGGAGCAAACATTGTAGAGTGCTACCGAAGATACATCTCAATAAGTTGCAAGTCAATTCCAGCCAGCGTTTTTGAGAAAAAATCGAAACTGTGAATTGTTGACCATCCTATATGTTCAGCTGAATGACATGTCAGCTGAGCTTAAAAAAAGCTTAGTTTAGTTTCATAAACTGTCTATGTACCTACAACTTCTCTTAGTTGTACTTTTTCGCTCTGATGGACATACCAAAATGTGCAATATGCTGTTTGTGTCAAGAATATACTATTCAGCACGTCCTTGCTTGTGTCAGCTGACAATATCATCATCAACTTCACAGGTGTCAGGAATTAGCATGCGGGTTCCTCGTGACTCATCATCTACGATGGTCGCCCCTCGTGTCAATAATGGTTTCATCTGCGCAATCTTGCTAAAGTGCTGACGTTTTAGATACACACCAAATAAATTAGCCCTCATTCTTTTAGACAAACCTCAGTTTTTAATGCCCACAGGGACGTTTGAATGTTGCCGCTTTGGCGACTTGAAAATTTGATTCACATTTATGGCAAATTTTTATCTTTGTTTCTGGCTCCTGAGACGAAGCACTGTGACGCTCTACTACTCTCTATGACTCAGACTCAGACGGTTTTTATTTGACAAAACACATTGTGTATATAATTTACAAAATCATAATTATGTAAATGCAAATAAAAAACAGTGTATACACGTCTTTTAATCTAAGGAAATAAACCATTGAGAAAAATTAACTTGCCGCAATCATGGATGCCGCGTAATGAAGAACAAGGTACACCGAGTTAATAGGTTGTTTTTTCTTTGCAGACAACAAAAAAACCTTGGAACTGCTTGGGGAAGCAAATACTAAAGTAAAGCAGATGAATGACTCAATTGTGCAACATTACGACATATTTTCACATATATAGCAATTTAAAGATGAACCATCAAACTTGCAAAATATACCAAAATTTCACATAATCAGAGAAAACATGAATCTAACCAATATTGCAAGAGAAGAAAAGTAAGACAGACTCATTTGTGAGCTGATAATGGAGATAAATTATGTTGTTTTGTAAGTCTGTGCAAGAAGCTTGAAGACAACTCAATGATTTTACAAAGATGCACCGTGTTCGACAATGATGAAATCAAACAGCAGTTTTCAGGAGATTACATGCTTCAACTAATATGTAATGACATGGCATTTGTTGCAATGCGTGCAACACAACTAACAACTTTGACAACAACAACTACTACTGCTACCACAACTTCTACTACTTATAAATAGACGAACCACGGAACGAAGTAACCAACAAGCGGGCCGAAAAAACGACTGCAAAATTTATGAGTGGTATTATATAACCTGCAGTCATTTGTATTCCCGCTCATATAAATATGAGGCACATTTACCCCCTTCAAGACCATGCACAGGTTTCCTCCAAAAGGTGTTTGGACAAAAAACAAACAAACAGAAACAACAAAACATAAACAAACAAAAAACAAACAAACAAAAAAATAAACAAACAAACAAACAAAAAAAGGGACAAGCGAATTAATCAGGATACATAGAGATGGAGCAATGATAGGACCAGCTATTTTAAACTTTTTTTTTTTTTTTTTTTGCTCAATTCGTCTGGACGACTGCCTTTACTAGCATCTTGACTTTAATACAAGACTGTCGTAAAGTTGCACGCCACGGAGTGCAGCGTCAGGCATAAAAGGATTGAAGATCATTAATTTGAAGAGTCTAAAGGTGCATTCCCTCAGTGTAGATTTGAGTATCTCAAGCTTTGGGGTGTTGACCGACAAAGTAGGTTCAGTTTGCTTTTTGGAAGAGAGAAGGGTGTCTTGGTTCTCTGCCATGAAACACTTATCACATGTCTACACACCATTTGGGGGAAACTTGTGCAGTAAATTTGGTGATAGGTAATAATATCTACCATACGCTGCACCTTATTCATCAATTAATAAATCCCATGGCTGTCTGCAAAAATGTCACGCATTGGCATTAACTTTATTGCCCTCTAACGTACCTGTAATATCTATCAATTGTTGCCTTTACCCTTATTGGCTGACAACAGCATAGTCTTTATGTGATACCCTCCCATGCCGCACACAATTATGTTTTAAACTCTATATCATCTCTGTCATCTTCCAATAATGTATATTTTATGTCCCTACTAGTTTGATATGACAAATTTATATATCATTCCATTTCTAGTTTCTAAATCATGTTCTTTCCATAAAATATTTAATTTATGATATGCCTGTGATCCAGCGATGGGCAATATTGATTTAAAAGAAAAAGACAACATAAAGCAAAAAAAAAAAAACAATTAAGACAAAAAAAAACCACAAACAAAAACAAACAAAAAACACACAAAAAAAACAACAAAACAAAACAAAAAACAGAACTAAAAAATATCAAAACAAAAAAAAACAGAAGGAAAAAAAATCAAAACAAAAAAAAACAAAAAAAATCAACAAAACAAAACAAAACAAAACAAAAATAAAACAAAAAAAGAAGCAACAAACAAAAACATCAAAAAAAATAAATAAATAAAAAGAAAAAAAAAAGGGTCTTACCCCGTTTATTGTTAGACATTTTTACCCCAGCAACGGCTAGTGCTCATGGTTTGAAAACCTTACTTTACCCCCCTGTCTCTCTCTCTCTCTCTCTCTCTCTCTCTCTCTCCCCCTCTCGTTTTAACTACTCTTTCTTTCTCTCCCTCTCTCTCTCTCTCTCTCTCTCTCTCTCTCTCTCTCTCTCTCTCTCTCTCTCTCTCTTATGTGTGTGTGTCTGTGTGAGCACGGGGGGGGGGGGGGGTATCGTTTTCTATCTTCGCCAGAACCCCAACAACTGATATTGTCCTTCTACATTCAGCAAAGCTGCGTTGAGGATGATAAGAAAAAGTGATATGCACGTACCGCATTTTGGTAAGTTAAACTTCCGAATATAATAGCAATGCAAGAAACTTTACTATCTGTAAAGTTTGTTTTGTCTTCCTTGGAAAGACCACTACTTTAAGCCTGAGTCTATACAAATAAAGCATTGTGCTGATTTGACATGTGTGGTGCATTTTTACTTCTCTTGTCAATAATTTGTCATGGTGGACAAACGTCTGCCTCTTTGTTTTGATCACAGATCTGCGACACGCAATCGTGCCACTGTGTATACCGTCTAACATTCGGCTATAGAAAAATTGCATCAGTTACATAAAACTGACACGGTTACACAATCCATTAGGTCAACGGATCAAATACCGGTTTCAGTTCAGAAGGAATTCACCAGGACACACAGGTCAGCGCGTCATGCACGAGGATTCAGTAGCTAACAGAAATGAGTGCACTGTCGTCTCATCGCAGCTTTCAGTTGGTCATACTTAGCAACTTATAAATGGTCAAACATCTAGGTATATGCGTTTTGAATTTAAAGATAGAAAACAAAAACAAACCAGGATAGAAGCAATTTTTAAACGACGAGATTCGTTAAGCTTTGCATGTCCAACACACAATATTAATGGGAACCTTCCACACGAAAATATATAATAGGTTGAAGTTTCATGTTCTTTACATATAAGCACCGACAACAAAAGCAAGTGCATGCCACAAATCTCATAAGACGTGCATTTAATGGGAAAATGACTCACCCCGCAGGAGTTGCAAGTGTATAAAAAGAACACAAATAAGCATGATTTTGGTGTTGATTCTTTTCAGTAATAATGTTAAAGGTAATGTTGCACGCGATTGCTGGAGGTTAGGACTTGTATGCTATGGTACTTGAACATGCTGTTTAAGGAAAGAGCCATATATGATTTTGCACAAAATAAGTTTATCTCTCACACTGGTCATAATGTAGAAGTCATGTATTTGTGTTGAAGGCTAAAGGCTTCAGCCTTCCTACTCACAGAAGATTTTGCGTAGCATTAGCAGATAACTTGCAGTCTATACAGGGCATAGGGCGGATATATATATATATATATATATATATATATATATATATATTTTTTTTTTTAATTATGTCACATCCTACAATATGCAAGGGGTCGGAAGCTTTAATTGGTATGAATATCAACTGTTTTTCGGCATTGTGTACATGCCTTTGCTAATTATTTTTGTTGGTAATCGTAATGAAATTAGCTCACCTATTGGGGAAAGTAGCTTTGAGTTAACATGTACGTGTTTGGTATGAAAGTGTCACAATTACGGAAGCCCATGTGTGTCAGGCTCTCTATACCTTTTATCTAGCCATAAGGACATTTTATCTGGTGCGGACGGCTTATATATTGTTATAAGGTCATTTTATCTGGTTAGGACATTTTAAGAGGTTGTAACTATATTTTATCTGGTCAGGACGACATCTTGTGTGCCCATAACGGCATTTCATCTGGTTCGCAGCGCTTTTTATCAGGTCATAAGAAATTGTATCTGATGAGGACGACATTTTATGTGGTCAAAAGGACATTTTATTTGGTCAAGACTACTTTTGATATGGTTTGCACTACATTGCATCCGGCTTGGACCAGTTTCCATGGTACATAACGACATCCTAGCTGATTGGGACGACATTTTAAAGACTTCCTGGAAACCGGTTTCATATTATGCAGCCAAATTGGGCCTACACTAAAGATGTGCACCTAATAGTTTATCAACTCTTACATTGCCGTGAGCAACTAAATTCACATTGATTCGAATCACTGTTATAAAATGGTATTTACATTCCTCGCGAAAATACCTTTCGTTTAAGTATCAACAAGACTAGAGGTACGAAAGTAGATTCAGGACACAGTTTGATCAAGACCAATAGCTGTCCTCGAAGCCCTTCCAACGCTTTGTGTGCGGCGTGTGCAATGATAGCTGTCGACTCGGGCTTTAACTTAACACGGAAAAAGTTAATGTCAGGAACATACATTTTTTTTTTCAAAACATGACCTATCAGTTGTTTCTATTTTTGCCTTTATTTCTTATATTTTCTCGAATATTTTTGACTTTTTTATAAACGATCTTTAGTCAGGATAATAAACATTTACATAAAATGTACATATGGCATTTTTAGCCTTAAATTAATTTTCAAGATCATCATTTAAGCCATTTTAGCTATTTTAGCTAATAATTTCATTGTCAGTACATATTTGTCAGTGCAATTGACGCCTTTTATGAATAGCTTGTCTTCACATAAACATGTTATGAGCTCAAATAATGACATTAATAAAAGGTGAGGGTCACATGGTCTTCAGCAGAAAAAAACGTCATATGACAATCGTGTTTGCTGTAGATCTCAAAGATAGCTTATAATACACTGTTGTCATTGTGCATAGACATTTGCCCGATACTGAAGATGTGTGCCCGATAATTCATTGGTGTTATTGACCTACTTAAACAAATCGGTTTTTTTTTGGTCAATAACTTCATTATCGCTCAATACTTTTGCATGGCAAGACCTTCCAAAGACAGCCTGTTCCCTGGAAAACGTTTTCCTAATATTTGACATACCTTCTAATTTCATGTTATGAATAGCCCTATTTAAAGGTATTTACCCTTCGAAACGCAGACGATGTTTGCAAAGGAATTGGGTCATGGCAGGCTTCCCTTTCAATTGCTGCGCAATTGCAGATATAAAATAGATGATTTCAATTTTGAAGTTGTTAATTATCCTTTTCCAGATAGTAATGTCTCGGTGAAATTGGGTTAAAATACTTTTGTATCTTAAATATTACGTTTCAGTCATGTTTCGGATAAATTTATAGATTTTGCATTTAGAGTTTAATTTACTTACAATAAACTCGTATCAAGAGGTTATGAAACAAAGCTTTTGAAAAAATATTTTAACACCTTTTGTTGCAGACATCCAGAATTTGTTTTGAAATATGGCTTCTCCAATTTTAATACGTTCTGGCTCTCTATTACACTTTAAACCTATATTTTTCAAAACATTTACATTAAATGTTATGTATTTGATTTCTTATTAATACAGAAATCCCATTAGTAGTGATTACATCGGCTGTGAAAAACAACGAGTTTATAATTAATAGGCCTAATTTTTATTGTTGAAACGGGACAACGAAGATCTGACTAGTTTTCAGGTGTGACGCAATTAATAGGGTGACTCTTTTACGTCACGTCGTTATATTTGCGTTTTACTTGAAGTTGAACAGCTGGTTTAATCAGTTTGATCTGATCAGTCCGTCAGGTAGGCCTCGTCGGGTCAGTTGTAAGACCAGGCGCTGTAGGTAAGTGTGGGATGGTTTATTATTTTATTATTCAATTTTGTTAGGCCTTATCACGAGTGTAAGGGGTAGTGTTATCATATTTATGTCATGTGGGCTACGTTTTTAAGTAGGCCTATTAACTAAGGGACATCATATTCGCTTTATTCCGTAATACATCAGCTCGGGTTGTTTGCATTGGAAATGCAAACATGGTGCCGCCAGTTAGCAGAATGACTTGTCCGGGGATTAATGGCACCGAAACAAGTCTTGCGCTGGTTCCTCGGTGATGACTCGATCTTTTAAAGGCTAATAATGCCTAAAACTTTCTTCTAAATTTCAAATTTTATGAATATCATTTGTTCCTTTCATAAATTAATTTGCGATTATGATTTAGAACAATACAGTTTTTCAGTGAATGGTACGGAATAGGACTTTGCTCTTAGAATATCGGACTTGATAGTGTTCAAAGGGTACATGGGCTTGCAGAATTAGGTTTGTTAAGTTTCTCTTTGTATTAAATATCCTTGCAGCTTATATGTACAGTCGGTCTTCAGTGTCAGATTTTGCTCAGACAAGGTAACGCCATACATTGTTCATCACGAATATGTATTGTTTCGAATATGTATTGTTACACCTCTGGGGCAACTCCTATGATTTCATTGTCTATGCTCATAATACTTTGTTGCATGACAGACTGGCATAAAAAATAAACTTTTGGTAAGTGAATCGGTTTTGACATGTTTCACCTGTTATCTTTCTACTTGGGCATATGGGAGAAAAACACCACAAAATTAACGCAGTTTATAAATCGAAGGAGGAAAACCTGTACATAGGGTTAATTGACGAATATAAACAGGAGGATAGGAGGTGATCATGGTGCAAAATAGCAAATTTTGTGCGTGTTGAGCGAAAAAAAAAAAAAAAAAAAAAGAAAAAAACCCTTGAAAGTTTTGCCTTCTGTGCTCCTATATTACCCGTAAACTACTTATATTGTATACAATCATGTTTCACACGTATGATGACCACAGGCCTTTTCTAGTCCGTGACATTTTGCCGAGCTTTGGAATTCAAAATGCTGATATTGTAAAGAATGAGAAGCGTACAGCAAAACATAGATGGGCTAAAGTGTTTACCAGGGGTCCTATACGAAACAATTAGAAACTAAATATATAAAAATAAAAACATGACGAAGTCGTCATTTATGCAAAGGTAGAACGGTATTGAATGTACAGATTGGTACATTAAGACAGCATGTACATATTTTTGGAAAGCTTCCCCTTATAAATTTTTTGGCCGTTTTGGTTTCGATTGCCATAAAGGCATAAATTCTCTGCTGGACACTGCATCTCCAATAAATGCGACACCCTGACTTTCCACATCACTCGAGGTTGTTGGTTACAGTCTGATGTAGTGGAAAAAAATACAATAGAAGCCGCTCCAGGAGTGAGTTCCCATTTAAACTGTGAAAGTCTACTTCTTGACGTTCCAAAAATCTTTCGTTTTCCTCAGTTTAAATGTACAGATATTTTATATCTGAATCGATATCATAACATTTTGAGACGTGTACACTCTTGACATAACTGCTAATATATCATGGTGATAGTGTACGAGTTTAGTTAATTTTACAGGTTATTTCATGACGTTTACGGTTTATGACCAGAAGGGAAGTAGTCCAATATAGATAAAATATCGTCCTAATCAGATAAACACTGTTCATAACGAAATGTTATTATGATCGGATGAAAATGGTCTTAACCAGAAGAAACCAACGATATCATGGTTAAGACAACATAGAATGTCCTTACCAGATACAATTTCAATATGACCAGATAAAAAGTCGTCCGAAGCAGATACAATGTCATTATGGCCACAGGAAATGTCATTCCGACCAGATAAAATGCCGTTAAAACAATGTAAGAAGGGGTCCGAACCAGATGAACTGTTGTTAAGACAATCTAAAATGTAGTGACCAGATGCAATGTCGTCATGACCACAGAACATGTCGTTACGAGCAGACAAAAAGTGGAACGAACCAGATAAAATGTCGTTAAGACCACTTAAAATGTTGTCCTATGCAGGCAAGATGTCGTTATGACCACATCAATTGTCCTTCTTACAAGATAAAATGTCATGGCCAGATATAAAGTGAAAGTTATAGGTTGACATACAGTGGCTTCAGAACTAAGTTCATCTGCTGATTTCACCGTTATTTTCATCGATTTAAGGCACGTTTTTGGCGAACGCAGTGTGCCATCGGTGGGGAATAAACTTTTGGCCGGTTGTCATTCAATATTAACTGAAATGTATTTATGAGTGTATGTATGCATGTATGTATGTATGTATGTATGTATGTATGTACGCCTGTTAGTCTGTCTGTCTGTACGTATGTATGTATGTTTGTATGTTTGTATGTATGTATGTGTGCATAAGTGTGTGCATGCATGCATATGGGGAGTGAATGACATACAGAGAGAGAGAGAGAGAGAGAGAGAGAGAGAGAGAGAGAGAGAGAGAGAGAGAGAGAGAGAGAGAGAGAGAGTTTAAAACAACACGGCAGAAACACTTCAGAAAAAAGGATCTACGATACCCACAATATTATACAGGTGTAAAACCCGGCTCTTGTTGATTATTATTATTATTATTATTATTATTATTATTATTATTATTATTATTATTATTATTATTGTTGTTGTTGTTGTTGTTACTGTTATTGTTATTATTATCATTATCATTATTACAATTATTATTATTATTACTATTACCATTACCATTACCATTATCATTATCATTATCGTTGTTGTTGTTGTTGTTGTTGTTATTTACATAACACGTTTTCAATAAATTCCCTTCCTATTCATCGAGTACCACAGCGGGACAGCAATACAGTCTTTCCCAGCTGTGCAAGTAGGTAGTGTTAAATTACAAGAAATAAAAGTCGGCATTGACGAAGATACCCAATAATTGCACACGCACCCCAAATTCAACATACATGTATAAGCCTGACCGCTTTAAGCCTCATGAAAACTGATTTACAAAACTTTATTTCTTTTAATACAGGGACACAAACAGGGATATAAAAGAGGAATATCATGATATTGGGTGGCCAATACATGTGTTTGGTAGCAAAACTAGCATATTAGTTTTCACATGAAAGAAAGCAAGTTCCTAACGGTTTACCTCATTCGCGTGTGATATTTGCTACATAAGGTCTACAAAGTTGTACATAAAAAACCATAACCGAATTAAAAATAGGCTATAATCATCGCTTTTTTTGTGTGTGTTTCACAGGTCTCGTGAACATTATAATGCTTTACAAGATAGATGACCACTTTAGATGAAGAGGAACCTGTATCCCTAGAGGGTGTAGTATAGAGGCAAGTTACGCTAGGACATTTGGCAAAATAGTCTGGTTACCCGATGATTTTTTTTTCTTCTTCTTCTTCTTCTTCTTCTTCTTCTTCTTCTTCTTCTTCTTCTTCTTCTTCTTCTTCTTCTTCTTCTTCTTCTTCTTCTTCTTCTTCTTCTTCTTCTTCTTCTTCTTCTTCTTCTTCTTCTTCTCCTTCTTCTTCTTCTCCTTCTTCTTCTTCTACTTCTCCTTCTTCTTCTTCTTTTCTTCTTCTTTTTCTTCTTCTTGGGGGGGGGGGCTGTTTTGTGATTATTTGGGATTTTGCGGTATAGACCAACCACGGTAAAATCAACCGAAGAAACATATGTGAATTGACACCCATTAGGAAAGACATAAGTCTGCCATTACCATGCACAAGTAATAAAAAGCACATAAAGAAAAGCCACATTTTCCCCTGGTGCTCCTGTAGGCCACATTCAGAGTAAAGGAGAAGAAGGGGCATTTATTCAGTCTTTCCAATCATACACTACAGTTGCACCAGCAGAATTAGTCCGATGTCGAAGGTATCAAATCATCACTGTACGAACATCATCATAACGATCAAGGTTTCACTTTTTCCTCAAGCATTTCCTCCCATAATTCCTTGTTAACTTTTAGCATCTTGAGTTGTCGACAACTCCACAATGCACTGCTTTGAGCATGAGCAGAGGTGTGATAAGTCCCAGGCAGCACATTGGCCAACAAGGTCAGGGAAACAGCGTCTCTCACCCTGGGCCAACTTTCCCTGAGGCTGCCTAGTAACATTCTTTTAAAACACACTTTTTGGTAGGCGAATTCTGATACAGCTTATTAAGATGTAAAAAATATTGTTTAATTTAAGTACCCATAAGATTAGATGATTTTCCTGCAGATAGTGATTATTTGGGCTACATATTCCTTAGTTATTTTAGGTTTGTTCCCTTAACTAGGTTGCCATGTTGCACTGCTCATGCTCAGAAGTAATTCCTCCTGGTAGCAGACAAATATAAATGTTATATTGTGATACGAATATTTTGTTTTGATAGATGGTAAAGGAGTAGTGCAGAGGTGTACAAAAAAAAAATGTTTATTTAC
>OZ026625.1:76972689-76982689 GCA_964020975.1 Hermodice carunculata | reverse complement strand
GTCCCAAATTAGTAACAGTGCAAGACCAGTACTGACTTTACTCTGATGTGTTATATGGGAGTGACAATAATTTATAGAGTGTAAAACTTTTTGCGACATACTGAATCAGGATCAGGTCTTTAGTATATAAACATAAACAAATGTTGTCTGTAAAGTTGATGTCTTTTGCATTTTAAAAGTCAAAACCTACATTCTTACAATTGCCCTCTATGTGTGAGCAGCACGATGGAAGCATGTTTCCTTGGACCGCATTTTACATGTGTAAAACCAACGGTTCCAGTTCCCAAAATGCAAGGGGAAAATGTAATGGCGGTGCCCATTGTTAATTTGCATATTTCACACGTGTCCCGAGCTAGGATTTGTAAGACTTCCTTTGGATATGTTCTTTAAAAGACCTCAAAGTACCTGAACCTTTCAAAATACCCTTTAGGCAATTTTTCTGAGGTTGTCATATTAACACTAGATAGCCACAGAACGGTAGAAAACGTGTGTGTTTTTTTCTTTCTTTCTTTCTTTCTTTCTTTCTTTCTTTCTTTCTTTCTTTCTTCCCTTGTCTTTCTCTCTCTCTCTCTCTATCTCTCTCTCTCTCTCTCTCTCTCTCTCTCTCTCTTTCTCTCTTTCTCTCATTCTTTTCTTGTGATTATAATAACAGGTTTGAACCTGTCACGAATCTCTGCAGTAACCATATATACAGACAGCAAGATCCATAGCTTCTGTGTTATATAAGGGGAACAGATATTGAGGCCCATCCCTGATCAAAGATCAGCAGGACGGTGCAAGAGCTTTTCTCGTCTTTCTTTTTCTTTCCTTGTGATTTCAGCAACTAAAATGACAGTGTATTAGGTATCTTAGCAACGCCAAACTTCAACAGGCAGAGACAGCAAGATCCATTATTTCTGCGAAAAATAACAGGGGCGGCTGTGGTCATCTAATCTCTGATCACAGATCTGATATTTGGTTTCAGTGGAATAAATAGCAAGGCTTGTTATTTTCTTTGCTTCCTCGAGGCTATAATCAAAGACTTGTGTGTGTAGGCAGCGTATAATCAGCGGGTATATAAGGTTACATATCATAAGTAGATCTTGTGCATCGCCGCCATGTTAAATTTATAAGCGGAAAATTGGGAAATTGCATTATGGGCTTATTTGTTGTACGCTACTGTACTCATGTAACGTAACGTTATAAAGTGTTAAGTGGCAGAATATATTCACATGTTAAGCGATATATTAGAGTGTTTAAGAAGTAATGATAACAAGACTAAGGCTGTATGTGTATTTAGGTAATACACACGATGGTCTAATCTCTTCGTTTGTGATTTGTTGTCTCTAGTGCAAAATGACGCACAAATTTCTAAGTGTAAGTCATGCACTCTTCTTGACTAACATTCACCTAGTCGGACTAAAGTCAAGCAATACTAAAAGGCCTATGCTAGACTGGCTGTCGTCTGGTTCGTCATATTTGTCCCAAAGGAGTTAATGAACAGGGGTGTTTAATGGCGACGTGGGTCCAGTGGATCGCCGAAGGCGACGAATGTCTAACCGCAACATGGGACCAGTGAGCCGCCGAAGGCGACGAACCAGACTGGTAGGGTTAGCAAAGTTCCACCCGCATCCTGCAGATGGCGCGGACCGGTGAAAATTTGCACCGGCTATAAACAGCCAATCAGAAAGCAGGTCACCATTTGACATGCAAAATTTGCATTTAATATCTAAACAAGACGGCATGGCCAACATGGCAGTAGCAGCCACACTCAAGGACAGTGTACACTTTATAGCTTAAAAACTTGGTCGGCCTGTGGTATCAGGAGTTCAACTGGAAATATTAGAGTACATAGGCAAAGGGCAGGATGTTTTTGCATCTTTGTCGACAGGTTCGGGCAAGTCTGACGTACATGGCGGTACATTCGTGCGGCAGTGGGCAAACCACGGTCATCTCACTCTCAGTCTCAGCGAGGATCCCTCAGCCTCATACATTGTAATCATTGTATCGCCTTTAGTAGCCATCATTAAAGAACAGGTAGCATTTTTAAAGGAAAAGGGAATGAAAGCAACCCATGTAGGAGATGAGGAATGTGATTTGGAGGGCCTAAAGAAGGGGAATTACAACTACGTGTTTGGCAGTCCTGAATCTTCCCTGTCTGCCAAGCACAGAAAGCAGATTTTCACAAACCCCATCTACAAGTCAGGACTTGGTGCCATATTCATTGATGAAAGTCATTGTATAGTGAAATGGTAATGTTTAACCGCGACATGGGATCAGTGAGTCTCCGAAGGCGACGAACCAGACCGGTGCAAATTTCCACCGGTCGGCGCCATCTGCAGGATGCGGGTGGAACTTTGTTAACCCTACCAGTCTGGTTCGTCGCCTTCGGCAACTCACTGGTCCCACGTCGCGGTTAAACATTCGTCTCCTTCGGCGACTCACTGCACCCCACAACGCCGTTAAACACCCCTGTGTATTGACCCTTTGGGACAAATATGACGAACCAGACGGCAGCCAGTCTAGGCCTATGTATATTTTACCTCGTTTCTGATAAATGCATAGTCAAATATGTATTAAGTTAAGTTCTTCGAATGGTTTCTTAACCAGGTACTGTTACAGTGGTACACATTGCGCTGTTTTTGCAAAAGACACAGGAGTGTGTATGCAGAGCACAATATAGACCTAAAAATATCGTAACTCCACTTAATATTTCCCAAACAGATCAACCAAGAAAGCTCTTCATAAAAAAGATGTGCTCACGTGTCGAACCTACAGTTCAAGTGTCTATCGACACGTCATGGAACAGTACACATGTAGTGCATGGCGTCTTAAGACGCGCTGGAGGACGTCATAGATGTCATGTGTACTTCATAACAGTGACTTTTTGTTCTAGGCACACAGTGTTTTTTTCTGGTCATCTTTACCGATGAAATGTGAAAAAATGCCATTTGCTTTGGGGATGGGTTTGCTTTCGTTTGTCTTAATATCTATCTTTTGAACACAATCCACTATCGTCCATAGAGGCATGATAAATTCCTTGTAGCAGTCGATATATATATATATATATATATATATATATATATATATATATATATATATATATATATATATATATATATATATATATATATATATATATATATATATATATATATATATGTGTGTGTGTGTATGTGTGTGTGTGCGTGCGCGCGCTTTAAAATCGCACAGCACTGGCTGCAGAGTATATGAGATTTCTCAAATAAAAACCTTGATTTAGATATCACCAAACGTTATGTGATCATCGTGTTAATAACAAGAATATCTTTCTTTATTCTCTGGATATTTTTTTTTCTCGCAGTTATTCATATTCTATATACATTTTGTCTCTCAGAAATGTATATCATGTGCTTTATCTTGGAGACTTTGAATATCATCCAAGTTTTGCAACCAAATGAAACTTTTATACCCTATTCCGCAGTCCGAACTCTTAAATCTCCATAAGCAAACCTGTCACTGTCCATTCTTTATACATGGAATTACTATTATCCATACAACGCCCGTTCTTCTGTGGAATATTGACATGGGCTGTCTCAGCCTTAATATATTCAAGGGTCTTCAGCGGATAACCATTCAGAACTTATTTTGGAGCCTATGTCCGCACATGTCTCTTTGAGTAGCGGCTCCTTGTCAAAGCTAAATATGCAGCAAAGACAACCCACATAATAAAGAATAAAAATGAAGGTGGCTCTTCATAAAAAAGATGTGCTCACGTGTCGAACCTACAGTTCAAGTGTCTATCGACACGTCATGGAACAGTACACATGTAGTGCATGGCGTCTTAAGACGCGCTGGACGACGTCATAGATGTCATGTGTACTTCATAACAGTGACTTTTTGTTCTAGGCACACAGTGTTTTTTTCTGGTCATCTTTACCGATGAAATGTGAAAAAATGCCATTTGCTTTAGGGATGGGTTTACTTTCGTTTGTCTTAATATCTATCTTTTGAACACAATCCACTATCGTCCATAGAGGCATGATAAATTTCTTGTAGCAGTCGATATATGTATATATATATATATGTGTGTGTGTGTGTGTGTGCGCGCGCGCGCTTTAAAATCGCACAGCACTGGCTGCAGAGTATATGAGATTTCTCAAATAAAAACCTTGATTTAGATATCACCAAACGTTATGTGATCATCGTGTTAATAACAAAAATATCTTTCTTTATTCTCTGGATATTTTTTTTTTCGCAGTTATTCATATTCTATATACATTTTGTCTCTCAGAAATGTATATCATGTGCTTTATCTTGGAGACTTTGAATATCATCCAAGTTTTGCAACCAAATGAAACTTTTATACCCTATTCCGCAGTCCGAACTCTTAAATCTCCATAAGCAAACCTGTCACTGTCCATTCTTTATACATGGAATTACTATTATCCATATAACGCCCGTTCTTCTGTGGAATATTGACATGGGCTGTCTCAGCCTTAATATATTCAAGGGTCTTCAGCGGATAACCATTCAGAACTTATTTTGGAGCCTATGTCCGCACATGTCTCTTTGAGTAGCGGCTCCTTGTCAAAGCTAAATATGCAGCAAAGAGAACCCACATAATAAAGAATAAAAATGAAGGTGGCAAATGATGAATTAGGTAAATACGTGAAGTTTTGCTTATTAATGCAGAGCTTCATTGTGCAAGAAGGAATGCCTGTCAAACCAAACATTATTATTAAATTTGTGTGGTACCAGTACAGATAAGAACTACTTGACTTACTCCTGTGCCAGTTTGTACCCTTTCTAGCTGGATAAATTATCTTAGTTAAACCACCTGCCAGTGTATAACTGAAATAAAAACAAACTGGGGCATTATATTTAGTCCAAGTGATTATGAAATAAACAGCTGCAGCTGGACCACGTGTACAAAATGAGGAAATCCTAACAGCTACAGCAACATCCTGCATCAGAAGGGTAAAACAAACCCCATGACGACAATATGTTTCTGAATTTATTTGCACATTTTTCTTCTGTAAAATCTTTTAAAAATCTTTTTCTCCATAATCGCCAACTCAACTAGCTCAAAATTGCATTAGAACCCTTTCGAGAACCTTATTTTTTCCATAGTTGACATTTTTTGCTTTCTCTCTCTCTCTCTCTCTCTCTCTCTCTCTCTCTCTCTCTCTCTCTCTCTCTCTCTCTCTGTGTCTCTGTCTCTGTCTCTCTCTCTCTGTCTCTCTCTGTCTCTCTCTCTGTCTCTCTCTGTCTCTCTCTTTTGTTGGCCTTTTTTTTACAAATGTATGCGTATTTTGTTATTTTCTTGACATTCATAATTCTAGCATGGTAACATATGTGAAGCCAATCCATGCATTGCAATATTACCAGGATGGAGGTGTAAACGTAACGAGACATGTTTTGACTACACCACTGTTTATATTCACGCGTGTTTAGAGGGATATAAACGCAACTTTGAGCATTATATATTAACTGAGTGTGAAAGAGTAAGCAAACGGCCATGCTTATGCTGAACTTGTTTTACATAAAAAGGATTCTAACATGAACAACAACGACAAAAAAGGAAACAATCTTCTTGGCCTTGACCGTTCATTGCACGATCCACAACTGCTTATATCACTGTACATATTTTGCTTTTCAGGGGGAAATTGGATTGTTGAATATTGCCTAATATTAATTTGTTCTTGAGTGGGGTCAAATGACTTCAGGGGTTCACTTTGTCTCTCTCTTTAAGTTTTTCTTTGTATCTGTCTTTGTTTGCGTCAAACGAGGTAGACAGAGAGAGAGAGAGAGAGAGAGAGAGAGAGAGAGAGAGAGAGAGAGAGGAGAGAGACGAGAGAGAGAGAGAGTGAGAGAGAGAAGAGATGAGAGAGAGAGAGAGAGGAGTGAGAGAGAGAGAAGAGGAGAGAGAGAGGAGATGAGAGAGGAGAGGAGAGACGAGAGAGAGAGAGAGGAGAGAGAGAGCGGAACACTTATTGGTAGTAGCTGAAGGGGTCGTCTCTGTTGTCAGCGCCGAAGGAAGAGAAGTTGCAAAAATGAAACGCTGGTCACTTGGCAAAAAAAGGTCCACCGTAACTATGAAATAACTCAGGTGTGCTATCGTCCAGTCGAGGTGCCAAAGTTGGCAGCTAGATTTCGAGAGGTCGATATTGATACCGCCTTCAAAAGAAGGGTTAACACCGCGGAAAACTGCTATTCAGTTATCTATAGCGCGTCCCTTATCACACACATAAAGAAAACGATTGACAGATTCTAGCAGCATGAACCACGATGGGGAGAAGAAATGTCTATAAGGATAACGTACAGATATTTCATGAATCAAATGGTCTTCCAAGCAGCAAATCGAAAACGTTAATACCGAAAAAAAAAAAAAAAAATCAAATATGATTGCCATTGCTGAGTCTCCATTTCTGATTGCGACCTATTCAGTGGATAATTAAGTTGTCGGTAGTGAGCTGTCTAGACAATCATTGTCTGTAATGGTCAATGCTATGAGCACAGATAAGAGTAACCGACAGTGTCATTTATTTTCCAGGGTCGAAGAAAATGATGTGTTTTCAAGTGACATGGGAGCCTTGTAGGGGTGCCGACAGTGGCATTGACAAGTTGAAAAGATATTTTATCAGGTCTAAAAAGTACCAGACAGACACTTTGCTGTTTATTCTTATGGGAACTTTCGTTGATACTTCGATGAGTTTGGAAGACACACATTATTATAATTATTATTATTATTATTATTATTATTATTATTATATTATTATTATTATTATTATTATTATTATTATTATATACATGTATATATATTATATATATATATATATATATATATATATAACATATATATATACTATATATATATATATAATATATATATATATATATTATGCGTGCGTGTGTCGTCGTTTGTTTGTATGTATGGTTATAGGAACGCTACCCTATTGTGATATTATGCATTCCGAAAAGTGTTATACAGTGAATAAAAATTACATTTGGTACCCTGCCTAACGTAGCGTGTTTCCTCATTTTTTTGTTCTTTGTTAGTTCGTTCGTTCGTTTGTTGCTTATTTATTTGTTTATTTATTAATTAATTTATTTATTTAGTCAGTTAGTTATTTATTTAGTTATTTATTTTATTTGTTTATTTATTCATTTATTTATTTATTTATTCATTTATTTATTCATTTATTTATTTACTTATTTATTCAATTATATTTTTTATTCATTTGTTTAATTAATTTATTAATGTATTTATTTATTTAACTATTTATCTATTTAACTATTTATTTATTTATTTATCTATTAATTTATTTATTTATTTATTATTTATTGATGTTTTTTTTTCAATTTTATAATGTGTTTCTAGATGCATTCAAATTGTGTATGTCTTTCTCACACCGTCATCTCATCACAGATTAGTCACAAGCTCCAGAATAAAGAGTCATGTAATTTTATTACCCTATTCGGCACTGTGACTTCCGATGGCAATTTTTTTAATCATATTTTTTTTATACTTTTCAATGGGACTAGATTAGTTTCTCATCTGTATTTATCTTACAGTTACCTTTAAGAAATTCAAATGACCCCCCCCCCCTCTCTCTCTCTCTCTCTCTCTCTCTCTCTCTCTCTCCATAAAACCGAATTTTTTCTCTGATAAAGGTAGTAGAATTTTACAATAATTAGGACTGTTTTATAATTTGACCTTTTGAACTTTATAGAACCACGAGTTAGATGTACATTATGCTTGGCTGACTTACAGATGACTTACAATGGCATACTACATTTTTGGAATTCAAAATTATTACCCTAATAATTGACTTATTAGATGATTTGTGGGATTATATGCTTTCTTGAACATTTAAATGTCCTTTCAAAAATACTTCTGGAAACCAGATTGAAATGTGACTGCTATCCTTACAAATTTTGACTATTGTAATGCATTTTTGACTACGTTTTAAGGATTTGAGGCCTAATGTCACTTGCTTCTGGCTGATGTTTAACATTTGAACCAATGTACTTACTATATTTGGAAATTCAAACACTTTTCTTTTTGAAATACTCTTAGTTTATCTCCATTAAAACAACATCATGTCTTTAACTACATGCCTAAAACACATCGAATTATATAATCATGTTGTTTAGATTCTTATTGATGGTCATTTTAGGCCTAGAGGGCTTTTCTGATAGATTGATGTTGGTGTTGGTGTCGCTCTGTGGACTTATTTGGATGATGATCATTGTTGAGATGGTGGTTGCAAGTAGTACCTTTTTTAAATACTGAATTTTATTGACATTTTCAACAAGTTAAGAACCTCCGCTTACAAATTCTCTGATGTGCTGCAAATATTGGTCCCTTTTCATAAATTGTATGGTCCTGTATGTGCATGAATGATGCAACTGCTCAAGCCAATTTACTGAAATAGGCCTATAATTTCAAACAAAGCTTTTTGCATTCTGTCATGTGAAAACTAGACAAGTTTTTTTTTCCCCTATGGACCTTTGCACTTACGTTTTGGTCTCTTTTGGGTAAATACGAACTATTAATTTATATGTTTCAGCTATACATACCAAGGAACATTGCCTTTGATCGGAATTGACTTGGATTTGTTTTAGTTAGGACTACGGTTTGGATATGGTAATGACACTGTCTAATATGATATACCAGAAAATACAAAAATGATTGAAATATGGAAGATAAAATCATATTATTATCTAAATTTGTTTTCTTCCTGTTCGTCCTTTTCTTCTTCGTCTCCTCATCGTCCTCCTCCTCCTCCTCCTCCTCCTCCTCCTCCTCCTCCTTCTCCTTCTTCTTCTTCTTCTTCTTCTTCTTCTTCTTCTTCTTCTTCTTCTTCTTCTTCTTCTTCTCCTTTCCCTTATCATTCTTTTTCTTCTTCTTCGTCTTCCTCTTCGACACATACACAGACACAGACAGACACCCCCCCCCCAAAAAAAAAGCAAACGAAAACATTTATGTGACATGCGCCACTCTTAATTCAGCCTAAAGCCATACGTGAATCATTGTCTGATCCATCTATTTTGGTTCGCCTTATACAATCACGTAAGACTGTCAGTATCATTAATTTTTGTGGCATCCGCACCAACACTGGAGATAAACCACACGCTGGGAAAAACCGCAGAAGGCCAAAGGGCATGAACAGTATACATGATGAAAGGGATGAAATAATGATCTTGGGTGAAATCATATTTTAAAATTACATTTCATCACAAAACGTGGAATTACTCGTCTGATAAACCTTACAAGTGTGTGCCAATACACTTGGATCCACTCTAATCAGCAGTGAACCTTGTTGGTCATCAAAAGGACATCAAAGGAGCTGTCAGACGAGGTGTGCCATTCTGCAAAATAGCATATGAAAATGTCAGGCAAAATTAAATAAAGAGCAATGGTTTGAGGAGACAACGTATTGTTCAGAGAAAAATTTCCCCATGTATGTATGTAAGTATGTATGTATGCATATATATACACATATATATATATATATGTTTGTGTATCTACGTATGTATGTATGTATGTATGTATGTGTGTGTGTGTGTATGAATGTATGCATGTATGTATGTATGTATTTAAATGTGTATGCATGTATGTAGGTAGGTAGGTAGGTAGGTAGGTAGGTAGGTAGGTAGGTAGGTAGGTACGTGTGTATGTAGGTAGTTATGTATTAAATGACACAGCTACCAAGGTGCATTGTCTCCATTTACATCACGGGAAGTGGAGGGGGCTGCTGCACATTCGTTTCTTTGGGATATACAGCCTCTGTCTGCCCCAGGCAGTAATGTGATTTAAATGCGCTGTTATTGCCCGTTCTTTTGATCCACAAAGAATCTGGAACAAACATGTTGGTTGGGAACACTTAATACTGGTTACTGCTTCGTGTGCCAATTTTAGATTTAATGAACATTTTTGCCCTCATATACCAGCATACCTGCAGTTACAGCCGTCATTGCTATGCCTTGGGTGCAAAGGAATGACCTCTGCGACGGCAGACATGCTGGTTCATGG
>OZ026625.1:76937689-76967689 GCA_964020975.1 Hermodice carunculata | reverse complement strand
TTAATTGCCTATCAGTAATAAAGCTTTGAAAACTGCATGTTGTGCTTGGACATGCAGCTATTTTTTCCCAGTTTTAAGGGAAAGTTACCAGCTTGCTCCACCAGGTAGCGGTTCTGAAGGAAATCTTGTTTAGCCAACATTTAATTTGGCCCGTGAGATGAAGAGAAAAATGGACGATTGAAGTCTAGTAGGAACAGTGCACATAATGCAAACAGCTGACATTTAGCAGCACATATAGTAGGATATAGCCCATATACTGCCTTACACACAACAATCTGTGTATAATGGACTCTTCTATATTCTAGAAGTAGAATAGGCGTATAATAATTATTACGAAAATGGGACATATGAGTAAATCTGTTTGAAAGGTAAAGATCAGGACTATCATACAGTATCATTATGTTCGAAATATAGCTACATGCGTCATGAACAGCGTCGTGCTGGTTTTCTAGAATAAAACGTTTCTGGTTCTCTCAAAATGGACGCTCTAAAGTTAACCTTTATAGCAATGGTATAATTGATTTGATTCTTGAAGGATAGGGTACTGTGAAGATATTTCAAGACAAAAATCTGCTCAATCCAGTGCTTTTCACAATGACTATCCAAAGTTGGGATAACCCTACATGTTTCAGAAGTACTTTATTTACACGCAGGGTTACTGCGTTCACCATGAATCATTCAGTTACATGATGCATTTTCATATCCCGGGCACCTTCTGTAAATCATGAGTTTCAGCAAAAAAGTAAAAAAAAATTTACATAGAGAGAAATGTCACAATGTAAATTTTTATCAGAAAGGTTGTTGATCTAAACAGGGGACCAACAATGGAGCCCTGAGGGACGCCACAAATAACTGACCTTAAGATAAATAGGGACTCACTGATCATGGTCCTCTGTTGTCTACATATTTAACCCTTAAAGTGCTGATTTAAGATTGAGTCAACAGCTTTCCTCGGGGCACTTTGCGCGCATTGCGCGCAAAGTGCCCCGAGGAAAGTTTTGACTAAGACTACTTTTTGCGTTAGACTGTACTTGCTGCTATTTGAATGAAAGGTATCTGCATGAGGAATTTTAATCTTTTAACCCTTGTATGTTTAACGTAATGAGAAAACGGCTATAGCAGTGATTAGCACTTTAAGGGTTAATGCAAAGGGAACCACCTGAGTTCAAGGCGTAAGGGAACACGGCTATCCACTGACCGAAGAACAAGCGGTTATGTGCGGTTTCAAAAGGTGTTTTTACTATCAAGACAAAGAGCGCAACATCAGTTTTCACCTGTAACCTCCTTATGTCCTTCCTTACCAATGCAAGGTAGAATGTGCGGTAGAAATAAAATTATCCTACGTTTCTGGGCTATTTCCTCATTTTAATGCGTTTTTGGGTGACAACTTGGGAAATATCTTAAAACTGTTACAGGAAAACAATTATACTTACTTTATTTATTTATTTATTTATTTATTTATTTATTTATTTATTTATTTATTTATTTATTTATTTATGTATTTATTTATTTATTTATTCATTTATTTATTTATTCATTTGTTTATGTAATTAATTTATTTATTTATTAATTTATTTAACTATTTATCTATTTAACTATTTATTTAATTATTTATTTAAACTATTTATTTATTTATTTATTTATTTATTTATTTATTTATTTATTTATTGATTGATTTTTTTAAAAAATTTTATAATATGGTTTCCAGATGCATTCAAAATGTATCTCTTTCTCACACCGTCATCTCATCACAGATTAGTCACAAGCTCCAGAATCAAGAGTCATGTAATTTTATTACCCTATTCGGCACTGTGACTTCCGATAGCAATTTTTTTAATCATGTTTTTTTTATATACTTTTCAATGGGACTAGATTAGTTTCTCATCTGTATTTATCCTACAGTAACCTTTAGGAATTTCAAATGATCCCTCCCTCTCTCTCACTCTCTCTCTCTCTCTCTCTCTCTCTCTCTCTCTCTCTCTTCATAAAACCGAATTCTTTCTCTGATAAAGGTAGTAGAATTTTACAATAATTAGGACTGTTTTACAATTTGACCTTTTGAACTTTATAGAACCACGAGTTAGATGTACATTATGCTTGGGTGACTTACAGATGACTTACAATGGCATACTACATTTTTGGAATTCTAAATTATTACCCTAATAATTGACTTATTAGATAATTTGTGGGATTATATGCTTTCTTGAACATTTAAATGTCCTTTCAAAAATACTTCTGGAAACAAACTTGAAATGTGACTGCTATCCTTACAAATTTTGACTATTGTAATGCATTTTTGACTACGTTGTAATGATTTGAGGCCTAATGTCACTTGCTTCTGGCTGATGTTTAACATTCGCACCAATGTACTTACTATATTTGGAAATTCAAACACTTTTCTTTTTGAAATACTCTTAGTTTATCTCCTTTAAAACAACATCATGTCTTTAACTACATGCCTAAAACACATCGAATTATATAACCATGTTGTTTAGATTCTTATTGATGGTCATTTTAGGCCTACAGGGCTTTTCTGATGGATTGATGTTGGTGTTGGTGTCGCTTTGTGGACTTATATGGATGATGATCATTGTTGAGATGGTGGTTGCAAGTCGTACCTTTTTAAATACTGAATTTTATTGACATTTTCAACAAGTTAAGAACCTCTGCTTAAAAATTCTCTGATGTGCTGCAAATTTTGGTCCCTTTTCATAAATTGTATGGTCCTGTATGTGCATGAATGATGCAACTGCTCAAGCCAATTTACTGAAATAGGCCTATAATTTGAAACAAAACTTTTTGCATTCTGTCATGTGAAAACTAGATAAGGTCCCCCCCCCCCCCCCCCTTTGGACCTTTGCACTTACGTTTTGGTCTCTTTTGGGTAAATACGAACTATAAATTTAAACGTTTCAGCTATACATACCAAGGAACATTGCCTTTGGTCGGAATTGACTTGGATTTGTTTCGTTAGGACTACGGTTTGGATATGGTAATGACACTGTCTAATTTAGCTAGAAAATTGTTCAGCAAATGGGTGTTTTAGCGTTTCTATTAATCACCTATTGTACAACTACTGACTTTTTATGGGGTTACTAGCAGTCCAGTTGCACCGATTTGGTAACGCCCACAAATCAATATAACGATTCTCCGGATCTAGGCACTCCATCTGAAGTTGTGAAACTATTTTCAGCTTTGCCACGTGCACCATCGTAACCAATAGGATCACAGTAATCGTGAAAGAGTTTCCTGATCATAAATTGATGTAATTTATTGTTCCCTGTTATACAACACGAGCTTACGTTGCATTACTTTGCACCGCTGCGTAATATACTAAGCACACATTATCGACAGAGCATGATATTGTTTTGCATTACGTTGAAGCAAATTGGAAAGTATGGAATGATTTATAGTTCATGCCTTGGACTCTTAATTTCTAGGAAAAGGTACACAAATGATCATGATGACAAAGAAAAGGGCGACGACAAATGTGATGATGATGATGATGATGATGATGATGATGATGATGATGATGATGATGATGGTGGTGATGATACACTCAGATGTTTACGGTGTTTCTGTTTTTTCTCGCCAGTGCATTTATTTGCTTATTCATTCGTACGTTTATTTATGCATTTACTCTTTACTTATTTGTTTTGGAACGACGTGCTAGTCCAGTGCATATTACTTTTGTCTGTGGGACCGGAAGCAATTTCAACATGATTTAGTATTAATAACAGCTGCCTTCTTAGAAATATGCTTATAATGGTTGTAGGATATTAGATTCTCTCCAAACACGGCTTCGTGTGTTCAGCTTAATTGTAGCTTCCCGGTAGACCGATCAGAGTGACATATGGTGGATGAACCCTGGCTGACCAATGTGAACTTCTATAATAAGGTCTAGGGAGGTGAAATCAAGGTTTTTGCTGGATGAGCCATGTCACTTTAACCAACATACGACGACAGGATGATGGACTTCAATTGTCGTTCCACTTGGATAAAAACTGTGGCTTGGTCAGACAGCATTAAGCAATAGTACGTACAAAGTGGTTAATCTTGCACTGTGTACTGTGGTGGGAATCTCGAAAAAAAGTGAACTACAAATGTCAAAGTCTTATGTGGTTTCCCCTGAAGCAAGCGCATTTTAGTGGGCATCCTTCTTGTATTCTTTACTTGGGGCGCTGGCACTAATAGTAGGAAATGAACTTCTATTTGGTATTATATTTTTTATTATCTCAAAGTGAAAATTTCTACTAATTGATTGGAATATATATATATATATATATATATATATATATATATATATATATATATATATATATATATATATATATATATATATATATATTCCATGAGATAGTGACAATTTCTACTAATTGATTGAAACATAATACCAAATAGAAGTTCATTCGTATTATTGGTGACATTGGTAGTAGTAGTAGTAGTAGTAGTAGTAGTAGTAGTAGTAGTAGTAGTAGTAGTAGTAGTAGTAGTAGTAGTAGTAGTAGTAGTAGTAGTAGTAGTAGATTGATAAAGTTTACCAACGTGAAAATGTCACACCCAATGGTAACACGAACAAATACATGTGCAATCCAAATCATTATTTCGACACATATGTTCTGGGGCGAACATAAAATAGAATCAAACGTTTATATAAACATGAAACATACTTATGGGGCTTGTCACTGAAGTAAATTCTGTGGCCTGAAACATTTTGGTAGCATTCGTAAATCTTGATTTTTATTGAGGAAAATGCTGAACTTAATTCGTCTCTTTGGTACCACTAAATCAATATGCAAGTGGCGTAACTTATTAATAACGGGACACGAAAGACTTAGTCTGTTTAAAAGTATTTCATTAGAGATATATTTCATTTGTTTTGAATTTTACAAACAGAAACCCCATCATATATTCTTACGCTACTACGTCATTCTTATAATATAGCTTATGCTGATAAATGTCCTTTAAAATGAAGGACAAGAAAATTGCAATACGTATACATATATATGTATATATATATATATATATATATATATATATATATATATATATATATATATATATATATATATCGGACCTAAATATTACTGCTACACAGATAAACTAACTAGGCAATAAAGTACTTTAGTCGATGTGAACAAACATTTTGTGTTCCAGATGGGCAAAGAACCCCTTAGATTTCCTAATCAGGAAAAATTAAAGACCATTTTCATCAGATTATTTAGCATAAATAAAAGTTAGGGAATATGGAAAATTATTTTTACCCGAGTAGGCTTTTCAAGTATTCCTAGTAAGACTGGTAGAACTATTAAAGATGTGTAACCAACATGCTTACTTAAGTTAAATAACATTTGCGAATGATTAACTTGTAAGGCATTACATACTTTTACTTGTATAATGCGAAAATCGAGGTCAATTTCAATATGAGATTTGCCAAACAATTTGTCAAAGGATGTCGACTTGTTTGCTATAGATACATACACTTTTTTTCAAGTCCAGTAAAATTGTATGCCTGATTAAGGGCTGACTGGAATGTTTTATTGGTAGGACTTTAATGATTGCATTTTTCTTTTGCTTGATTTAAACCTTGATTTTTTTCTGTACCACTAAAGAACAATCTATGGATATTTATTTTCCAATAAGGTTGCAGTTTTTGAATGAAAGGCAACAAGACAGGAACATACAAAGCTCCTGTTATTTCCGGAATACGGGTTCACATAATGTGCCCTACACAGATTGGTGACCCATCTGGATTGCTAATGGTGCGCAAGTACTTTGAAAAGGAACGGACCTCAATGTTCAGATGATGCCATATATCGTACATACCTGTTGGCCGATTTCCAAACAGCATCATCACAATGCACATATAGAAGGAAATGATGATTTGGTATGAGGAACGCGCCAGTATTCGTATTACATTGATTGATTTTTCATTATCCCCCGCCCACAAAATGGGGGCGGGGATATATTTATGAGCTCCGATCTTACATCCGTCCGTACGTTATTCCGTCCTTCCAAAACAATTTTGTGCGGCACATATCTCGAAAAATATAAGAACCAGCTCTTTCAAGTTTCCAGGGTAAGTGCAGCTTATATAGTAATCGTGCATAGACACATTGATATTGGCGTAATTATCCTCCTTCATCAGTTGATTAACAAAGTGTGGTCAGCCGCCTACAATTTTGTCCGACACATATCTTGAAAAAAAATAAGAGCCAGCTCCTTCACATTTTCAAGATAGGTGAAGCTTATATAGAAGGTGAGCATATCTCCATTGATTTTGGCGTAATTATCTTCCTTCATTAATCAGCATCAGTTCTTTTGGCACATTGAATAACTGCCTTGCAATTTTGTCCAGCCAATATCTCTAAAATTATAACAGCTGGCCCTTTCAAATATTCAGGGCAGGCTCATCTTATGTAGTAGGTGTGCATAGGCAATTCTTTGTGCCCAATTACCATCGATCTTTTATTTATCACCAAAGCTCGTTCAGCAGCCAAACATTTCCCCCATAATTTCTTGCCCATATTTCCCCCCATAGATAATAAACAACAAAATAAAAAATAAATTAAAAAATAAATAAAAATAAACATAAAATAAAATAAAATAAAAAAATAAAGAAATGAAAAATAAAATGAAATAAATAAATAAATATATAATAATAATAATAATAATAATAATAATAGTAATAATGATAATAATAACAACAACAACAATAATAATAATAATGATAATGATAATGACCATGACCATGACCATGACAATGACAATAACAATAACAGTAACAGTAATAATAATAATAATAATAATAATAATAATAATAATAATAATAATAATAATAATAATAATAATAATAATAATAATAATAATATCAATAATAATAATAATAATAATAATAATAATAATAATAATAATAATAATAATAATAATAATAATAAACTCTTTCAAGGTAGGTGCAGTTTATACAGTAGGTGTGCACAGGGATATTGATTTTGACCTTATTATCTCCTTGATTAATTAATTTAATGTATTTTTTAAGCAGACTCAAAATCTTCCCCTCAGTTTTGTCCAGCCCATATATCTTAAAATGTAACAAATGGCCTTTTCAAATTTTCAGGGCAGAAACTTCTTATGTAGTAGGTGTATATAAATACATTTTTGTCCCTAATTATCGTCCTTAATTAATTCACAAAGTTTGCATGGCAACCTCAAACTTTTCCCCCATAATTTCAATTGCTCATGTGTTGAAAAAAATACAAAAACAAAATCAGCTAGTCTTTTGAAGTTTAAAAGGTGGGAGGATGTCAAACTCTAGGTGTGCATAGGCATATTTTATAGGGCTATTTTCTGTCTTATTAAATAATTGACAAAGATCATTCAGCACCTTCAACATTTTACCACATATCTCAGGAACTTGAACGGCTAGTCGTTTGGAGTTTTTTAGGTGGATTTGTGCAGCCATCTTTACAAAAGAAGGTGGATCGGATCAGATTTATGTGTAACCATGACCATATTTAAACAAATGGCGGTCTCATTAGATGTTCATTAGAACTTGTTGCTGGAGTGCAGGCAAGTTATCCCGTGACAGTCGTGTCTTTGCTGGAAGCTATATATATTGTACATGTATATGACTTTAGCGTGTGTGTGTGTGTGTGTGTGTGTGTGTGTGTGTGTGTGTGTGTGTGTGTGTGTGTGCTTGTGACTTTCACATGTCATAGGAATGGGTTGTTCGTCAGTTTTGATTGCCCGCATCTCGGGAGATATGACAGCTAGCCTTATGAAATTTCCAGGGTGGGTAGATGCCATATAGTAAGTGTGCATTAGCATAGAGTTGTGTGTGGCTACAAGTTATCTGACCTGTGCAAATTGCATATCAATGTACCGATCAAAAGAAATTGTGGGCGGGGGGTTTAGCTAGCATCATCGGCAACTTGTTAAACTAATTGTAATAAATAGGCTCCTGGCACGTAAAAATAATCTATTGCTATCTATTTAGCGCATCTGAATACATTTTCTAGCAACAAAACCAGATTTCTTGATGTTAAATTAGTATTTGTCCTTGTTTAGAATACGTGGTACAGTGTCCTGTCCTTTCTCAAATGTTTGATGGTCAAAGACCTAAAACAGATATCAAGACGTGAAACAGACCTCAACAAATATGATTAACTTGCATTCATGAATACAAACGACTTTTGCAGCCATATTCAACTCAATTTTGAAATATGTACTTGGGTGTTCCGTCGGTCGTGGTAATTTCATTTTGACAAGATATGGTTACCTGATAAAATTTTCCATTCACAACTGGTCATGCTAAGGTTCCACGGCCCATTGCACGGTACAACAGCAGCTGCATGAAGTGTTTCGGACATTAGCTCGTGTATTCGTTCGATGCAACACACCAGATGACTGTTCAGAATCAATAGGTGTGCAATTGGGGGTAATAACCAGTATATTGTTAGCAGATTGGCACGTCATTGCCCTATGGACATATGGCCATATGATACCATACCTAGTGGGAGACAATTTGTCATAATTCCAAGTCGTGCAACTCTGTCCGGCGACAATATAAGGTTGCATAGGCCACAGAGTTGTTGTCAGAAAAAAAAAATCATGTCACATTAGATGTAATAAGTAGTTTTACAAAAGGCAGTTTAAACAATTGATAGATGTCTGTAAGGTTAAGCCGCCTTTGTTAACTTTGCCATCGCGACCCCTGGAGACACGCTGCAAGGCACAATGAGCAATAAGTTCACACAGTTTTGACTGGTAACAGATATGTCTTTATAATACATCTACCAGAACGTGATATCAGCTTTGCAAGTCTAGGAATACCAGACGCCAGCAGAGGCAGTCTTTTAACCATTTGAGCACTAGTGAAAGATCACTCATACTCCTCTGAAATATTCTTAGAATTTCAGCTTCCAATTTCTCCAGGAAGATACCTCATTCAAGTACCAGCATTTTATCTTTTTCTTGCATTGCTTTACATATTTTTGGCATTTGTTTTTGTTTCAGGGTAGCTACACGTACTCTTCATTTTTGTCCCCTATAGAAAACTTGAATATTGTTGGGTAGAAAGACAAATTTGGTCAGGATACATTTAACAACTTCACTACATGTAATTTCAGATTGCTTGCCGTGTCATGCAGTGGTATATGAGATGGTGTTGCCGTAACCCATACTACCCTTACCTATCTTATCTACAATTATTGCATAAATAACCATTTATTACAAAGAAAATGAAGCTCAAGAACAAAACACACACAAAACCCACATGCACTCACAAATACATGGCTGAAAGAATAAAGTAAAAGGATAGAAAATGTCAGAGTATGTGCCTTGGGCTGGTTTGTGCGGCCAGAGAGCTGAGGTTCCTGTATCTGATGAATATACATGTACGGCAGCATAATAGCTCTCTGGAAAACAATGAACAGACAAAATGAATTGTCAGGGCTTGGACTCTGGAATTGCCTCACGGGCCAAATTAAACTTCATTGATGAATACTTGCTTGACTGAAAACGCATTGTAACTATACTACAGAGCATGGCTGTTTCACCACACATTCCACAGGGGAATAAAAAATTATACCCCCCCCCCAATTGCACAGGGGATTGAAAATAAAAGCCACGCATTCCACAGGGAATTAAAGATATAGCTTCACCTGTGTCTAAAATCCTTTCAGGGGTTCCCATGGGATCCAAATGTAGACACCCCCAGGGGTGAGAGCTCGAAACGGTTGAAACTGGAATATTGTATAATATATATGGGGTTGACTGTTTGTGTTTTCGTATGCCACAGTATTGATTAAAAAACATGGTAAGTCACAGGAAGCTGCCGATAATCAAACAAACAGAGGTGTGTCTCTGAAATGCGCAGTGTCATTATCATTGATAAGGGACGATGAAAATTTTAAGTCCATAGAGGTGCAGAAGCAAGACTTTTCTTAGAAAATTACGTAACTCCCATTCTGGGAATTTTGGACGACCATCATAAGCCATCTGGTCAAAACCTAACTGGAAAGTTAGAAAAATGTTTTAAACTGAGGCATCCTTTCACCATGGTCATCACTACTCCAATAAGTTTTGGTTAATCTGTGGGTACCAAGCAGCTCTTCAAAGGGAGCCAAATTGATCCACTGCCTCAGAGAATTTTATGGTGTTATACACAATGGTAGGCACTCTATGCAGAGATGCACAAAAAAGTATCTGCAATTGAATTCATCAAAGGTATACCACCAAATTTAGAAGAGGGCAGTTTTCTCGATACAGGAAGGAGGAATGTGGTGGTATTTTATGACCTGATGGGTCAAATGAGCAAAGATACAAGAATCGTATATTTATGTACCATGGACATTGATGAAAAAACTTCAACAGACCAGATACATTGACTATATAAAGATGTTGCTATATTATTTTGTTCAATATGCCAGCTGATCAATAGTAAGTGAAGACCATGAGTCAGAGCATGTTTCCTTCGCAAACCCAATTACATGACGGAATAATACAAGAGAACCACAGCCAGGCCTTATGGCTATCTATTGATAGACCTGCAGCCAGGAACACTGGAACATGATCGATTAAAAACAAATATTTAAACATGCAGACAGAAAGAAAGACAGGCTACAACAACATATATTAAATCATGTTGAGACACAAATACAAATAAAGGGATGGCCAAAAGGTATAAGTGAAAGGCTGACATACTGAGACACCTATCCTTGGATGTGCTGACACAACTCCTGGATTTGGTCCCACTGGATTACAAACAAAAGACGAGGCAGACCACTTCCAATTAACTCAAGATATGGTGTCTTGCAATTATTGTGGTATTGTGTTTGCTGATGTAGTTGAATTACAATATCACTCGGGCATGTGGTGTTTTGAGACACATTATAACAAAAGTAAACATCATATGGATGGCAGTGATGATGATGATGATGATGATGATGATGATGACGACGATGACGACGACGACGGCAACGATGATAATGATGATGATGACGATGATGATGACGATGATGATGATGACTATGATGATGATTATGATGACGTCGACGATGTGATGATGATGTTGATGATGATGATGATGATGATGATGATGATGATGATGATGATGACGATGATGATGATGGTGATGATGATATTTAGCCGAAACAGACCAAAATAAATTGGGTGAGCTGGAGCTATAAAAAAAATGAAGACAGTGAGATTGAAACTGCCAAAGATGATGGAGACAACCCAGGGTTCAAGAATTTGCTTGACATAATATTTAATGGTTTGGTAGATGAGTACAATGCCAAGGTAGACTCCTACACAGCAGCCAGGAAAGCACAAGAAGAATCACAGAGCCAGACTAAACGAAATTTGCTTCCCAAGTACAACAAATCCCTCAGGAGCATTTTTGCCAAATGGTGAGAGGTTGTGTACACGTTGAACAAAATCAAAACACAGAACATCATTAAGAAAATCATTCATATGGTGATCGATAAAGAAGACATGGCGTGGCAAGAAGCCAAGCAATTGGCTTTAAATAAGACAAGGTTTTTGCTTAAGACACTGATCCAAGACCTTAACCAGAAGAGGAAGAATCAAATGAGTCAGATGAAAAAGAAGCACAACTGAATGTGCTGGGATATTATGATGCTGACAAAAATACTGCTGAGATATTTGTAATGCTGAGAATTTGCAGCTAATATAGTGTGTTGATGTACAAAGGTGTTGACCCCTAATATATATTGACCTGAGAACATGATGTTGACCCACAAATGTTGACCAAAGCATAGTGTTGACATAATAATGTTGATCAAAGTGTAGTGTTGACCTGAAACGTGTGTTGACCTGCAAATGATAGTAATGGCCATGAGTGCATATTTCTAGAGTAGAAAAATTATACAGAGGTTACACCAGGCATAACTTGTAGTGTAGAAATACCATAAGTAGAGTAGTTGATGTGTTCCAGCTCAAAACAGGGTTCTGGACTTTGCATCTCATTGACGTCATAAGAAATTATCAGGAACATAAGAAATTGGTCCCAATGGGTCATATTTTTCAAACATATGGCAAAAGGAAAGACACTCCTACATTGGGTGTTTTATCCAAGATGAACATCCAAAAAGGAACAAGAAACCCAAAAGCTCAGCAAACCCATCATTAACCTGATCAGCACTGCGGCTTAGACACTGGGAAAAGCTTAAATTTAAGAGAGAGAGAGAGAGAGAGAGAGAGAGACAGAGAGAGAGAGAGAGACAGAGAGACAGAGAGAGAGAGAGAGAGAGAGAGGAGAGAGAGAGAGAGAGAGAGAGAGAGAGAGAGATTAGAGAGAGAGTATCACAAATTCTGTATGATTACTTTTCAAGGATGTTTCTGATTTCTGAAATCCCCCCCCGACTTTTGTACAGTGAATTTTGACATGTTGAGGCTGTCTTTCATTTCGACTTGTCGTTAAGCAAAATCTATGGTACTTTAGTACCGATTACTGACACGATATGAAAGGGAAACTTATTTTTGAAGTGACACGTGCATGTCATCACAGTTGGTTTTAGGCAACACCGTCAGACTCTTCATAGCGGCTGCATACATTATGTGTTGACCTATTTACGTATGTAATGACCTGATGCCCGCTAATTTCATTTTTTTTAAACATTCCTTTTAGTAAAAACATTAAGTTAATATAGCTCCAGGGTAAAAGATAACCATCACGAGTTCAAAAGTTGCCTTGCTCTTGGAGTGACACAGAAAATGTGTAAAATTGGATGCCACATTTAACAAGTTGTTAAGCGAAGGCACACGTGCAGATATCCAACAAGTAGTTGCTGATTATCGGTATATGTATAAAGGGCTGCATTTCTGCTATGTTCTACCATGGAGCAATAAATTAGACAGAGGAGCAATGCAGTTGTATATTGGCCAGGCTCTAACCATTATTCTCCCATTAAATTTCAAGGTGCGAGGCATCACTAATCCCAGATAATTGGCCCTTTCAAGCTGATAATCTTCACCGCCAGTAGTCTGACCAGCTAGCCATGTCCAGGGATTTGACCGACAGATGGCAGAAAATTGAGCATAACTTTGGTTAATGGGGTATGAAACCTATGAAAAGAATGTCTTCAGTAGTGTATTATGGACAGATGTGAACAGAAAAGGTGACAGGCTTCATGCTAATGTTTAAATCACAGACATCCAACAGATAGAAAGGCAATTATGTCCACTGACATGATTTGCCCAATGCAGTATGGCGGGGGAAGAATTGACAATTTGTTGATTTCAAAACATAAGAAAATATACTTTTCCCTGCATTTCCTCTCAAACGGATCGGTTTTGAAAGAGTAAAGATGTGAATTAAAACTTTTGCAAAGTCAAATTTTGAGTCATAGGTGGTAACACTCACAAAAATTTAATTTTAAAATATCTCATTTTACCGATCTTCACTACAAGTCTGTAACCATAATACATGTGTCTTACTGACATTTTTTTGATGGAAATAACCCAACTGCACTGAACACTCTGGAAATGTGCCCACACAAGCCACATAACTGTGACCGCAATGTTACGACTGCAGCAAACAAGGTGCGAACTCTCATAAGCGATTGTGTAGTGGGCAGCAGGGGTGAATATCATTCTTTTAGAAGTTCCTGCATTGTTCCTCCATCCAGTTTATTGCTCCATGGCTGTACCTGTGTAATTGTAAATAGGGCGTGGCATGTGCTATGTTTTGCCTTTTAAGCCCACAAATTTCATATGGTGGGATATATATTGAAAATAAGTCTAAAGGATAATCTCTACACAACTCACACTACCCTGGTTATCATCAAAACACTGTGCTCACCATGTAATATAATATGTTGTCACATTCTCAGGAGAACTGTCTTCTCACGCACAGTATGAATCTGTTGCAGGACTGTAGACAAATTAGGCGAAACCCATGTACTTTCTGGATTTTGGGGTCCACCTTTTGTACACATGACCTTTTTAAATTGTACAGATTAATGCAACTTGAGTTTTTTATTTAATAGTCTAAAATAAAACTGGTGCTTTTTCTTGAAATTTCCTAAACACCTGGGAAAGATTGAATGATCTGATGGGCATCTGTGTGGAGCCATTTTAATCCCTTTGTCAATAATGACGGTGGTGCAGCTTATCGCACAAGATTAGATAAAGTGTAAAAAATCCCTGAATGGGAGTCCTGAATGGGAGTCATATAATCTTATAAGAAAAAATATAGATTTTATACCTGTGTTGACTTAAAATTTTAATCCTCACTCATCAATGATAATGACACCAAACATTCCAGAGACACATCTCTATTTGCTGACTAATCAATGGCTTTCTGTGAGTTCCCTTATCTTTTGATCAATAGTGTGGCATACTAAAACACATCAATCCATCCCATTTTTTTTTTTTTTTTTTTTTTTTTTTTACATACTATTACAGTGTAAACCTGTTTTTGAGCTCCCACCCCTGCGGCCATCTACATTAAAACCCTATGGGTGTCCCTTAAATAATTTAAACCCAGATGAGGATTTATCTGTTAATCCCCTGTGGAGTGTGAGGCAATACTTTTTTAATACCCTGTGGGATGTGCGACTATAATTGCTTATTACCCTGTTCAATTCGGGCTGTCATATTTGGTAGGCTGTGGAAAGTGAAGCTATCATGTTTTCAGTCCCTTTGGACTGTGAAGCGATACAGCCTTCCTATGTGGTAACTATGGAATTTTTTATACCATTTATATTCACATAGTTTCTACAAATAGGGAGGCCATATTCGCCTTGTTTTGAAGTTGCATTAGAGCTGTCAAGTTGGGGCATATTGACAAATCTGTACGTTTTGTTCTTTATCAATCCTCACGCTAACACCGAAGCATCTGCCTGGAGGCAGCCATGATAAAATTGTTGTGTTTTAATGCACACACTTAACCATCATAAAAGGAGTATTGATCACTTAGTAGGTGTGTATTTGTCAACATTCAATAAAAATATTGTTCATATCAACCAGTTGGAATTGTATATTATGCCCAGGTGTAAGGAGGCAATTTTCAAAAAAAAAAAAAAAAAAAAAAAAAAGAAATCACACGTAAGAGGAATTAAATACATTTAAGCATGGCAAATACGATACATGTGTGTGCGTCCTGGGCGTGTTTTCATAAAAACATATTTACTGCGGCTGGTCCATTGTTTTATGTCTTCATTTAGCAAGTTTAAATTTTACATGTGGTCATTTCACCTTCAGTTGCACTAACTAAAGTCTCAGCACATTGCACGTCTGACCTTTAAAACTTTACATAAGTGCGGTTAACATGCGGGTTTGAACTGGTCTGATTAATTGTGGTAAGCTAATAGCTTCCGAATCAGCACGTAGCAACCAGCATCCATCTTCTTTGTTTTTCTCGCTCCAGAAAACACTGAAAATGGCACAGACTTCATCAACTTTTCGTAATACGATTATACCCTAAATTGGCACTTAAAAATCTGCTTGCACACGTTTTGTCAAAAATTGGGAGTGTAAGTAATTTTTTTAGAAACAAAATTATATCTATGTTGAAAATAATTGACAAAATTTGTGGATAATTTACCATAGGTAAGAACCTTCAGAATTCCTCGGTGGATGAAAAAAAGCAAACAATAACTGAAAATGTTTCATCTTATAAAGTTATATCTATGCAACAAACACAGTGCAATTCTGAAAAAAAAACCATGTAAAATATCTGCCAAAAATCCGTACAAAAACGCAGATTATTCAGCAAATTCATACCTGCCCATCTACGCTTAGCATAATTCATTTGAAAAGGACTCTAAAAGCTGCTAAATAAACTTCTAGGATAATTACCTTTTGGCTTATAATGTGCATACATATACTTTCCCTTACTCGTAAAAATGGCAGATTTCATAAATTGATGGAATGTGTTTGTCGTTTAAAAAGAAAAAAAATAGAAGTAAAAGTTGTATAAACCAATGAGAATTTATGTTATTGTCTTTCTATACTCGTGAGTATTGAGAGAAACAGCACTGTCTATGTTTACTTGCGTGTTACAAAACAATCCACTGCTTTGGTATTGGGGATAATGGAGGCATTGTGCATGTTGAGACATCGGTAGGTCTCAAGTGTGTTTGGACTCAAGATTAAAGGAGCATTAAGGAAAGAATACTTTCCCAGAGCAGAGTGAAATATTTGATTGATCTTTGTACGTGTGTTCTATGGCTTACACAAACAGACTGTCATGAGCAATGTTTGTGGAAGGAATGAAATCATTTTAATGTGGCAGAAGCCACGAACAGTTTCTGGTACCTGGTTATCTACACCAAGAATGATTGCATTCTGTCCTAAAACATATGCGACTGACCGTTCGTATTTATCCTGTAACATACCATTTTCATCAGTTAGGCATTTTTTATTAAGAAGAAAAAAATGGCAAAACAATTTTTTCAGTGCCAAAAGGGCCCTTCAACGGTGGAAACGTTGTGTTCCATCGGAGTTCACATGAATATCTTTTATTAAAAAGAAACATATAAGCATTCATAGTACTGTGCGTCACAAATCCCAAAAATAATGAGGTTGTTGATGTGATTTCATGCTTATTAAATATGTCTATAAATAATCTTAGTATTTTCTTCTAGTCTATATAATGGGTAAAATACAGCTACACGCACAGCAATGTAATTTGAAATGTTGTATACAGTACTTTGCAAAAAAATGCATGGTTTCTAAATTATACATAGATCTCCATCCCTTACTGGGTCTTTGCAAGATGTAAGTCTATGGTGTTGCTATACTCATCTGATAATAATGCGCGCAACTGTATCATGATCATGGTAGTTGTCCTCCAAGTATGCAAGAGAAACCTGTAGGGAAACGCAATGCGGTCAATGTTTACAAATAGCCCGACCTTTTCAAAAATTGATGCACTTGACCCATTTTTCAGAGCAACTGACGTTTTTCTTAAATCTTCCATATTGTTATATGTAGACATCTTCACACATTGCTAGGTGGATAAGTGCATAAATTAGAGTTAATCATTGGTGTCAACCTAATCTTTTTTTTTTTCTTTTCATCACCTTTTTTTTTCATGTTATGACAAGAAAAATATCCTATTTAATTTTTTTTCTTTTCATTGCAAAATAATTTCCCATTTCAACTTTTCTTCTTGTTTTAATAAGAAAAAAAAATCTTTTTATTGCAACTTTTTGTTTTACCACGAATATTATTTCAACCTTTGTCTGTATTATAACAAGAAAAATGCCTTCTTTTAACAAGAAACAAAATCTTGTTGTTACCATTTTGTTTTCGTCAGAACAAGACAATCGTGTTATTCTTGTAATTACAGAAAGAAAATCTTGTTATTATAAGAAAAAAAAATCGTATCCAAACTTTAATATTTGGTTATGACTACATTTTTCTTGCTATTGCAACACTTTGTTTTGTAAAAACGAGAAAAAACCTTGTATTCTCGAATAAAATTGTTCATATGAAGCGTTTTATAAGTCTATTTGCTTTGCACCCACGAAGGGTCCATCAGTCCTTCCTTCCGTCCGACATTAAAATTGTTAAGTTTTGTGTTGAACATATTAAAAAAACATTTGAGATACAACCATGAAACATTATGAGGACATTTATGAATTTTATGAATAAAGGGCTGAAACTAGGGTTTGGTCTGTCTCTTGGGCTAATTTCCCTCCGATATTTGATCATAAATTAGTGAAAATGTATGTTTGACATTCCACTTGTCAGATTTGCGTCGTGGATATCTTCAGAACTTTTTATATGAGGCCATTAAACCTAACAGAATAATTTATCAACATATGAATATGTAGACCCGGAGTTTGTTTGGTTAGATTAATATATAATTAGTAATAAAAGTCATGGAATTTGATTGTAACATAAATTTATATATGGAAAAATGTGTGTAGAATTAATATCCATGTGAAGGCTTTACAAAAACATTTGAAGTGCTACAGGAATTACATGCTACTCTTCCCAATGCTGATGAAAGTAATGACAAGCTGGTGGCATCCGTGTCCACTGGACACTTGTTTTGTTTTCTTTTTCGTGTAACAACAAGCCAAATATAGACGTAAAAAGATTTTTCTCGTTGTAACAAGAACAAAACTTGATATAACAATATCTTTCCTGGTAATAGTAATAAATAGTAATCACAATACTGTTTTCGTCTAATAACAGGACAAAATGCAATAACAAGATTTTGTTTTGTTATTTAAAGAAAAAAGTTGGAATAACAAGACTTTTTCTTGTTATAACAAGAAAAAAAATGAAAAGACAGGCGTTCTTCCGTAGTAGCAAAAAAACATGATTGAATTTTTGAAATAAACAATTCACTTACCATGGTTTTACTGGTAGAGCATAGGTATAGCAGTATTGTCTCCTGTGCCGTGTTTTCGCTGTGCTATTACACATTTGCCGTATGGGAGGCATTATATTGCAAGGGACCACAGCCGCTACGCTCATTCTTGAAGTGTGACTTGTCCTAGTATAAAAAAGTGAATCTTCATTAAAAACTCGTGTAACAGTTACATTTTGTTAATAAATTGTGGTTTTCGTTTGTTTGTTTGTTTTTGTTTTGTTTTCTGATTTTTGTTTTAGTTATTTGTTTTGTTTTTGTTTTGTTTTTGTTTTGTTGCTTGTTCTTTATTTTTCTTTTTCTTTTTTGATTTCATGTTTTTTGTTTTCGTTGTTTTTTCCTCGAGAATTCTAAGGATTCGCATTTTGCAAGTTTATGTGCATTTCTAAACATTTTTGCTATAAGGCCCAGGTGATAGAAGGTTTTTTTATGTATAATAAGGGTGGAAGGTTATAGCGGAAGTGGCGAAACTGAGATAAAGTGTGGTGTTGCGGCCAGGGTAGTCTTGCAATTCAACGCGGTTTTTTGATGATGTGTCTAACATATGCACTTTCAAGGCGTCCCCCTTAAGATTGAGTTTGGAGACCGCCAATCTAAGATGGCTCGAAGTGGAGATGGAGGTCTTGAATTCCAAGTCTTGTTAGTGCTGCACAATAGGCTTTAAAACTCTCAATATGTCTTGGTAACAAAAGGCTGCAAATTATTGCTACATAGTGCATGGTACTATGCAAAAGGATATAAGCACCATCAATTATTCAGTTTGCATGACATATCGAGGAAAAATAGATCGGGTCTAACTGCATCAAAATTAGAGCATGTGTCATTGTTGGGTTCTACAGATGAACAGAATGCTACGGACTGCAGAATAGGGTAATGGCTACTAGGAAATCGTTCTGGACAAAAAGGCAGAAATACAAACATGATACCTTCTCTTTCGGTGTGTAATTTGCATACGATATCTACGTAAAAACACTGCAAATCTAATCGGCAGTCTCTCTCTCTCTCTCTCTTTTCTCTTTCTTTCTCTCTCTCTCTCTCTCTCTCTCTCTCTCTCTCTCTCTCTCTCTCCTCTCTCTCTCTCTCTCTCTCGAACCTGCAATACAATAATCATAGGTATGTTTATTTGGTTTTCCCTCATGGCTTTTCTTATCGATCTAAGAAGCAAGGATATGTGTGATCTTTGTTTTAAATGCATTTTTTTATCATCAATATACAATGCAATATAATATCATATCACAATTTAGGAATGTGACCATGCCCTATGATAGCTCCTTTGTAAAAAAAAAAAAAAAAAAAAAAAAAAAGTCAATTTCAGTGCATCAGGATCATGTGCATGCAATGACATTAACAATGTCCCCTTGAAAGCAAAGTTATTCAGTCAGAGCAATGTACAAGAATGTGTAGCCCAAATATGCCATTACAAAACTGTCATAACACTGACATTTACAAACTATTTTATGGTTAAATAACGATGTCTAAAGATGCAGAGTTTTGATGTACCAGAACAAATTTTGTGTCTTTCCCATTAAAGGTTTACATTTGTAATTTTTGTTTAAACTGTACAAAGTAAGAACTTACTGTCTTTTCCATAAGAAATCCAGTTTATTCTTCAATGTTTCACACTCTCCTTTGCGATTTTATTTGCAAGATGATTCGTTAATATTTATTGTGAAAGCCACGACAGGAGCGGCACACACACGCGCACTTTCAATTCTACTCTTTCAAACATAGACTTATAAACTTAGTTCAATAATTAAAAATGGTCAAAATTGTCTATTCGCTTTAATCCACTACACAGAGAGAGAGAGAGAGGATGAGAGAGAGAGAGAGAGAGAGAGAGAGAGAGAGAGAGAGAGAGAGAGAGAGAGAGAGGAGAGAGAGAGAGAGAGAGAGAGAGAGAGAGAGAGAGAGAGAGAGGAGAGAGAGAGAGAGAGAGAGAGAGAGAGAGAGAGAAAATCCATATGACGATAATCAAGGTCCTTAAGACGGTAATCATAGTGAAAGTTACTCGGAATCGCAGGTTATTTAAAAATTTTGCGCCAGTTGCCCAAGATCACGTTGTTTATCCACGGCAGGGAAACTATTTGCACACCTGGTTTTTGCGTGCGGTCACGGAAGTTACCAGTGCTTCTAACCATGGACGTGCAATATCAGGACCCTGATTTTACTCACTGCACATTACAACATTTCTTTTGCAGCTCTGCACACTGTTTGGGAATTCTCCGTTAGTGAAAGCATTATGGGTTATGGTGAATTCATTGAACTAGAAACCAAAATGTTGTACAAATGGGAACTCCTACAGCAATGAATGTAGTATATTTCCACTTTCGCCCTCCCATGCATTCTGTACAAACTGGGACCAAGAGGAATAAAAACCCACCTGGCAGCCTGAGGTCAAACCATAACCATATATCCCTCCAAATAGATAATGTTAATGGCTGCATTTAGTTTGTTTTCAAGAAAATTATTAATTAGTATTGGTTAGTGGTCTTCGAAATTGAGAAATTCTCCCGAGTAAAACAGTGGTCAATGTGTGCATCGAGTTAGTTCCGTGAACCATGCCAGCTACGTGCTATTCTAGTCAACAAACTACACACACACACACAAATTCATTCACTCACACACACACACACACACACACACACACACACACACACACACATATATATATATATATATATATATATATATATATATATATATATAATATATAATATATATATATATATATATATATATATATATATATATATGTACCTATATATATTTGAGAACACTTACGTCAATATGCTTTTATTGGCTCTGTGCATTATGTTATTCTTTCCACTTCTTGCATGACTTTACGAATGGTAAGTAAGGTCAAGAGGGGGTCTCCCCCAGTCATTCGACAGTACAATTGATGGCACGACTCAGGTATGATTTATCAAGCCTGACACAGTGGAACCTTTGCTGAACAATGCACATGCATGGAGTATGTTTTGTTGAAGCACAAGTAAATAAAGTGAGATTTGGCCCATGAAAATGATACTACTATACCAAATCAATAGGTTTTCTCGACTTATTTTGTATGGTTAGCGCAGAGGGTGCTCCTGAGAAAGCTGTTGACTTTTGGCATGTTTCCGATAGGTCTCACTAAAAATAACAAAATAAGTTTAGGTTTTCGCATGGCCAGATCACTATCCTACCCTGTACAGTTCCCCTGGAGGGCCCGTATCGAAAGGTCGAGAGGGTACGACTCGAGGGAGAATGGTACAGGCTAGGATAATGATATAGGCAAAGGGTGATCTATGTTTCCCATGCAGCAGCTAAAGGGACAATACATATAGGCTTATTTTGACTATTAAACAGGTATTCAATAAACTCATAACAACAAATAGGTGACAATGAAAGCATGTTTATTGTTTTTGTGCCATTAAACACACCAAGTGACACATATGCTTCCAAGATAAATTGAAACAATCTATTAAAACACAAACTGCTTTGGTCAACTAACGTGAAATCTTATTTCAGCTGCATGTGTTAGGCCTGGGCATAGTTTCATTTGTTAATATGAAAATTAGCCGAACCATGTACTGTGCAGTTGCTGAAAAAACTTCCCATTGAGAATCATGAAATTTGTTGACTATTAATTACTTGAAAACTTAGATATTGATTTGAACCTACATTACCAACACGACACGGATTTGTGACATTAGGCACTGACTGACATTAACTTCTGGACAAATGAGGCCAGTGTTTATAGCAGGAGACACGTGACCTACATTTACACCTGGAGACAATGGGTATGCATTTATCTGAAGAGGGACAGGGTTATCGGGCAGATCTGTTATTTTTTACCAATGAAGCAAGATTCCTAGTATTAAAAGTAGAGGAGGCATATTTTTCACCATAGTTTTCCATCTACAGCATCACAGAGTTCCATATCAGATACATCATTGACCTCATCTAACTGTTAATCATTGGGCAATGCTGGGTCCTGCTTGGGCCTATTTACACTTGCTGACAGAATAGTACTCATTTGCATCTGTTGGTCTATAGACGACACTCAGTATTCATTTAAGTTTTGCACATTTTGTGTTCTGTGCTGTGAGCTGTTGCACTTTAGCTCAGTAGACATTGTTTTCATACAGTGTAGATATTGCGCGCACTCTGATTTGTATGCCTGCCTCCTATGCTGGATTTTTGACACACTTCCTTTACATATACTGCCAATTGCATTCTTGCACATTAGAGTGTTGCTTGTTGTTTTCATCTTTATTATTTGCTGAAGGTAGAATCTTGACCCCGGATCCAGTTGAGAGACGGTTCTTTGCTTTGTATATTCCATGTACATTTCATGGGACCAGCAGGATCATCTGTGGGAAAAATATGCATTGCTTATACATTCTATAATTTTTCCCATGGGGGTGGTGTGGAAGATTGATAATAATTGTTTTTCTTTCCTTTCTCTTATCATATGTCTTTCTTTCTTTCTTTCTTTCTTTCTTTCTTTCTTTCTTTCTCTTTCTCTCTCTTTCTTTCTTTCTTTCTTTCTTTCTTTTTTTTCTTTCTTCCGCCCGTCCGTCAATCATTCCTTCCTTCCCTTATTTACCAATACGCATGCTTACCTACTTACATATCTGTCTATCTATCTATCTATCTATCTATCTATCTATCTATCTATCTATCTATCTATCTATCTATCTATCTATCTATCTATCTATCCATTTATTTATTTATTTATTTATTCATTCATTCATTCATGCATTCATTCGTTCATATAATAATCGTTTCGGGCAACACTGGCATACGTATTTGGGTGCAAGGGTGTTGCCAATCTTGTTACACTCTGTCTACAGTTAATGACGAATATTTCTAAGGTTGAGAGGACCGGTTTAAAACCACCAGTTGCCTTTCTATGGGTGACTGCCTGTTTCAAGTCAGGAGTGAAATTTGTTTCTTCACATTGGTATTGGAAGAGAAATGTTGATGCTTTGGCAAGTCTGGAATCTCTTTGCTGTCATTGTTGGGTTTGGAATTAATGAATATGGACCATGTTTTTCTGTACTATTTGAAAATGACTTCATTGGCTATGGTGTGCTGTGGGCTTTGTTCTCCGACTCATAGTTATAGTGGAGGTACAGTGTGTTTATAATGTTCCAGATTCATAAATATCACAAAAACGATGTAGGCCTACTTTACTCTTTTGTTGTATACTTAGCTGACTGACAAGTCGGGAGACCTAAACGGTGATAGGCCTAACAGGTCTCTTTTTATTTTTGGCAGAAGTAATGAAATTTGTGTTTTGGGTGGTTACGCCTATGCATTTTGGAAAACGAACTAGGGTCTGCAGTTAATGACAAATATTTCTAAGGTTGAGAGGACCGGTTTAAAACCACCAGTTGCCTTTTATTGGTGACTGCCTGTCTCAAGTCAGGAGTGAAATTTGTTTCTTCACATTGGTATTGGAAGAGAAATGTTGATGCTTTGGCAAGTCTGGAATCTCTTTGCTGTCATTGTTGGGTTTGGAATTAATGAATATGGACCATGTTTTTCTGTACTATTAGTTGTCCTGTGGTTAAACACACGGTATTGCATCAGAGGTATGCTTGATTTGTAAATCTCCCCACAGCACCTGTTTATGTTTCTTTTGTTCCCCTTAGGCCAAAGTGCAAAATGTTTTTAAACCAAATCAGATTGGTTAATGCCCAAAGATTATCTGTAGGAATTAAAAACATATAGATGTTTTTATTATTTGATTTCTTGGCTTTTTACTTGATTCATTTTATTACTTGACACAACATTCGAATAGAAAACACTGATTCTCTTTAGCGCCCAGTGGGCCTATATTTAATCCACAAATCTAATGCGTGAGGATGCCACCTCTGAGTCACATAACTTCATTATGCCACCATGTGGCTCCACTGTGCTTTGAAATTAACAGCCGAGAAAACTTGAGGCAACAGTGTGAGCCCTTGCTATACTTTCAAGACTAAAGATGGTATTTGTCCAAACATCCATTGGTTGGTTCTTTGTGCGAAAGGGTTAATAATGTGTTCAATTGCAATCATGGACAGCATCTTTGGATAGTGACATAAAAGAAGCGCAACTTAATGACCTTGACTTGTGCCAGTGTGGCGATGATCAGTGTCATGTCAACACGGGTCAATGAGGGTGTGCCCCACACATCGTTCTTTACAGAGTCCGGTGGCGAGGCCTTTACCATCGATGAATCACTTGATGAAATAGTTTACTTTCAAACATTCTAAGCTATGTCATGTTGTGAAATGGTTTTGAGGTAAGACATACTTGCGTTTGGTTGTTCATTTTCATAAACAAAAATAAAAACAAAAAACATGACATTCTGTGCAAATGACAAGTGAATGACCCGGAAATAATCAAACGCCGGTCCCGGATATGCCGTTGCAAATTGTATACGATAATTGTGAATGCGTGATAAGGCAATTATCTCTACCTTTCTTGCACTTTCAGTGATTTTGTTATGACAGCTTAGCAGGGTGGTTGTCCCTGGGAGCTCTACTGACACATTCGTCTAGGTTCAACTTTTTCCTGTCATCTGCTATAAATCTGGGTCATGACGTCAGCATGCCACACCAGAAAGAGGCTTATCACAGGTGTCTTGTGATTAATAAAGCTATTAATGATCTGCACAACACTGTCGACGTGATCAAGATGTTCTATTAGTTTAAATCTACCAGTGAATCTTGTGGCCAGTTGCACACGTTTTTGTTAACATGTTGTTAACTCCTTGTCAAGTAGGGCTGACTAGCGGTTGTGAAACGAAATGTTAACTTCACGTTCACAGCATGTTAACAAACAGGTTGTTGGTTTGCACAGGGTTTTGTCAAGTGTTCATTACACAACAACTTGTTGAAGCCACACTCCCATCATTGTTGTTTTACTTTTTACCTCTTGACCCATGTTCCTGCCTATATTTAGCTATTGTTTTCAATTTTGTGACTTTGTTCATGTTGTCGGGGCAGTTTCTGGTACCCTGTCAAGCACATGCAGCCTGTAGTGCAGGTGTGGTTGGGAGGACTGTGTAAAACACTGCAGGCAACATGAGCTCAAAATTAATTTTACAACACTCGAAAAAGATGTTTTGCTTGAGCTGGTAGAGCAACACAAAAAATAATAGAAAACAAGAAAAACGATGGCCGTATGATCGAAAAAAACGAAGAAGGAGTGGGAGGCTGTAGCGTCACAGTATAACGCCAGGCATGGCGTAAATAAAAGGTCTGTGGGCCAACTTAAAAACACTTTGGAGTAATCTCAAGCGCAAAGCTAAGGATGAGACTGCATCGAATAAAAAACAGAAATGGAAAACTGGAGGGGGTGAGATGGAAAGTGATGGCATAAGTGCAATATCACAGGTTGTCATGGAAATTGTGCCACAACAAATCAACAGTTTACCTGACCCTTACGACGGTGATGCGGAATATCATGGTGATGCAACAGAAGAGAATCACGTAGGCAGCAAGAAGGCTGTTTATGTTCAATGTTGTGTTATAACATAAGATTCATGGACCTGAGCAGCTACTGCATATAAAACACATGATATATGTCATTCAATCTGCATTGGTTGTCCCCCCCCCCCCCAAAAAAAAAAACAAACAAACAAACAAAGAAACAAACAAACAAACAAATGGTAATATCAAAATATCATATTTTCAAAGTTTCAATGTTCGGTTTGTGGAGAAACGGGTTCACACATGTATATATATAAGTACACACACACACACACACACACACACACACACACACTCCTATACGTGCATGTACATTGATACCTGCTATAAAAGCTAATTTGCAAGGGAATCCACATGTATTTAGACCACCCACCCATTGAAAGGCACTGGTGTGTCATTTCTTTCTAAAGGTTGTTCCAATTAAAGACCATGCGTGACCCCATTTGTCTGACAGTAAGGGTGGTTTTAATAGCAGGTAGCAGTATATATATTATCAAAGTACCATTATTACTGGAGTGTAAATAAATTACATACAGCAGCAAGCACAAAAATAGAATGAATTGAGCTCAAAGTTACTGAAGTAAACAAATATGTCCAGTATACATATGTATCAAATATCAAATGTAAGGAATCCTTCTGTTTCCGTTAGTTCAAATAAATATTATAAAGAACCTGCTGTAGTCCGTATAAATATCATAATGCATTCTGAGTTATTAAAGCTACATGCCTTATTTTTAATGATGTGAACTTAAAGTTTGTCATAATTCGTATGCAGGCAACTGAAACCTGGGGAAAAAGGCACAAGCAGAGACCTGGTAAGGGTGCACAGGCTGAGGTGAAGTCCAGGATCCTTTCACTGCGTGAAACAGAACATGATAAGATAATAAGATTACTTGAGTTGAAAGAGACAATTGCCAAAACCGAGCATCAGAAACAGATGGATATCTTTAACAAACAGATGGATATCTTTAACAAACAGATGTATATCTTTAACGTACAGTATGATATTTGCTTGTTAAAAAAGGAAAAGTTAGAGAGAGAACTTGGCTATTCATGTGCCAAACCTACCAGTGTGGCCACTCCCCGCAGTGTGACCCCCATGCTCAGCGCCATCTACTGGGCTGCAGAGCAGAGCAGCATCCAATCAGTCCTCATCTACCTGTTCTGCCAAGCACGACATTTCTGAAAAAAAAATTGGCAGCCATTTGGCTTGTGATTATCGTGATTCATCAAGTTATAAGGATATATAATAGTTTAGCACAACAGCAAATTACGAAACATGTTAAAGAGTGAAAACATATATGTTCATTTTGACACTATCTGGTTAAGATGGTACATCTTTCTTAAAATGAATAAACATGTTGAGATATATGTATGTATATACCTTGTTATTCTTCATTCAAACAGTGCAACCAGTCTGGCTCTTTGTGGCCTCGCACCTTGATTGGGGTTTGCAGGTGGCTGTTCAGGTACTTGCTGCAAGTTAGCATCATCTCCATCCAGTTCTGGTAGCCTGTGCTGTCTGAAAATGTTGTGGAGAACCCCACAGGCAACACTGACTGCAAGAGTTGTCTCCATCATTAAATTAAAGGTGCGTTGTATGTATAAAAACTTCCTTTTCCATGCCCCAAATACATTTTCCACCTTAACCCTTGTTCTGTAATGAGCAATGTTGTATCTCCTCTCTGCCTGAGTAGCAGGCTTAAGAAACGGAGTCATCAGGTAGTGGCACAGAGGATAACCATTGTCACCCAATAAGATGACGTTCACCTCACCATTCTCAAAAATTGCACATATTTCGCTGAAGTAAAAGATACGGCGATCATGTGCACTTCCAGGCCAACGCACAAGGAGATTTCATATCAACAGATTTGAATCACTGATAGCTTGGACATTTATCGAAAAAAAAAAACTTTTCGATTTCGGAAAAGTTCGGCTTGGTCAGCCCCAGGTGATAGGCACATGTGTGCAATCAATTGCACCTATGATTCCTGGCATTCCTGCTTGGGCATGGAAAAGCTCTTAGATTCTGTTCCTCTCTCCAAGGTGGGGGAAATATATAAATTGGCCATATAGGCTGGCAAGTGCTTTGCTGCATCTACATGTAGATATAATTCTGCGCACTGAACTGATGTGAACACCAAAGAGATCCCCATCATTTCGGAGGAGGGTACCATGGGCATAAAAACGCAGTGATACGAGCAACTGCAATACTGGGGGTATAGATGATGCCTTGTTCTGTTCATGTTCCAGTCTATCCTGCACCATTTCCAGTATTTCAAGGACCACATCTTTGGGAAATCGAAACCGTTCAGTAAAATAACGATCATCGTACATTTCCAGTGGATTACTTCTATCACGGATCACTCTAGGTCTGGGTATGAGCCACTCAGTTAGTTCCATCAAGTCCAGATGCTCCATAATAAATGCAGCCATGATTCTGTTTCGTTTCTTGCAATGTGTTTCTCCTTGCCTTGTTTAAATTGTTCACTACCCTGAAGTAAAACTTGTCTCACAGCCTATAATTAGTAATACATAACAAAAGGACCAAGAAAACAGGTTCTATTTGGTGCACAGTACAAGATACACAATGGTCAAGGTCAAAATGAACAGGTTCAAAAGGGTTTGAGCAGAGGGTAGTGCAGTAGTTGCAGGCCAGGATTGTATATTACCATGAATTCCCTTTGTTGATGATAATTTCAAGATTCTTCAGTTCAAAGTTCAGATTCAGATTCAGGACAATTTATCACATCTGTGTAACATGCATATGATAGTCGTGGTACATGAATACATGATTACATTGGAAATTAATATTATTATACCTAAATGAAGTCCGGATGACCCCAAGTAAGGCTTCAAATCTCCGATCACCAGTCACCTGGACTACTGCACACAAAAGTTCATATCACCTGGCTATGTACAGAAGCATTTTTTTCTTTCTTTCTTTGCATTTTTTCTCTCTCTCTCTCTCGCACTCCCTCTCTCTTTCTTTCTTTCTTTCTTTCTTTCTTTCTTTCTTTCTTTCTTTCTTTCTTTCTTTCTTTCTTTCTTTCTTTCTTTCTTTCTTTCTTTCTTTCCTTTTTCTTTCTTTTTTATAAAAATAAATGGACCCGTATTTTCCAATTTAAACGCTGAAAGTACCAGAAGCTGTTTTCAGAGACCATTTCAAGGGCATATCAAACAGTGGCCTTTATAAACAGGTGGTATCTCATAAGAGGTAAAATAACATGGAAAATATAGCAGATGGTACCTGCCAAAAGTGGTCTCTCAATCCATGTGGTCTCTATTTTGGGTACAAAGTGGTCTCTCTACACAGGGACCAATGTAAACATAGTTTTACTATGCTCCTCTACTCTAAACAAGATGTTAACAGAGCCCTCCAGGCTCTGTCAGAATCCAGCCCTTTCTAACAAAATGTTGACAATAACAACAGGGTGTACAAACCAACTTCCAATTTAGCAAAGGTTAACTCCTTGTTCGCCCAACAAGACGTTAACAAAGACGTGTGCAACTGGCCATGAGCTACTCAACTTGGTGTCAACATGGAGTTAACCTGTGGTTTTACAACCTCTGGTCAGCTGTTTTGACAAGCTGTTAACTGTTTGTTAACATAGGCGTGTGCAACTGGCCATTGGAGCAGTGTCAAAGGTAAACCTGAGCTGATGGCCCGTGGTTATATGCTGTTGCTCCTTGGAAGTAGTTACTGACGGCAAACTTCAGACTAAGTGGCTTATAAGGTGCACGCTTCCTATCTAACAACAGCTGCAAATTTTGATCCCTTCTCCTTATTTGGGCGATCCATAATCATATGTTCTAGCTTTTCACACATATCACATTTTACATGGCTTAAAATTCTATTTTCTGCTTGGGATAGACTAGAGAGTTGACATTTCGGAGGAAAGCAGTGCCTTGAAGAACATTCAATTAGCCTCTACCAGTTTTTATATCATACTTTGGTTCTCCTTAAGAGTCTGTTCCAGCATTTTCAGTGAGCTTCTTGCTGGTCGGCCCATGATAATCTTGGCGTTGGTAGCATTGCAGGTGCTGTCACTACAGTACAGTTGCTATATTTTTCAGCTTCCACAACTTCCTCATGAACTCTTTGACTCTCTGGGAGCCAAATATTATTTCTTGGCTTTGGATGGTCAACCTCAGCTGCAATGTCTCCTGCAAATCATT
>OZ026625.1:76917933-76929989 GCA_964020975.1 Hermodice carunculata | reverse complement strand
AGTTCTTGAATTATACAGTTTGAGGGTGCATTTTACCCACATACAGGTCTATGAACCAAAAGTTAAAAATAATTAAAAAAAGCAAAAAAAAAAAAAAACCAAAAAACATTTCTGTGCATAACACTGGTACGCATAACTTTCAAAATTGGCGTTCGAAATTGATAATATTCGAGGACGTTGTGCACAAAGTGGCTTTTAAAACATTCACAAAGTTTATGATACACTTGTCATCCAATTTTATCATCACCCAAGCATGAAATACATATTTATGTTCCATGCATTCGCCAAAAAGATGTTGTGTGTGTGTGTGTGTGTGTGTGTGTGTGTGCGTGCGTGCGTGTGTGTGTGTGTGTGTGTGTGTGTGTGTGTGTTGATTTAATGTGCATTGAACTTGGCACACATTGCTGAAGGGGACCATCTTTTCGAATCACAACAGACATATAACTTATAATCTCGTTCCTTTTCACACCTATAAAACTAGGTCAATGATTGGTTTAGCGTGCTTCATGTTCCCAATGAATAATATATGTCAGCTTTACTTTCATCTTTTTTTAGCTAAAAAAAAAGGTCAGATATATGTGCAGAAGCCTAGGTGAGGTCTTATCGGGAATATAATTGTGTCAACCACAGGCTACGACTACACCGGTCATTTTCCGTGTTGAAGCGTGGAGATTACCACGTAACCACCATGGCGGACGATAGAAAAGTGATAGTGGTGGGCGCCGGTCTCAGTGGTAGGTGTGTGTGTGTGTGTGTGTGTGTGTGTGTGTGTGTGTGTTATCACCTTATAGACACGCGGGCAATGATTTCACGACCATTTGACTGATTTAATATGAACAGTGAGCTCAGCGATTAAGAAGAAAATGGCCGCAAGGAAGCTACAAGTACGATACTGGCTAATTTTGGGTCAAATTGTAGAAATAACAATTGTCACTCTGCAGTTAGCCTCTATCAGTTGAAAACCATACAACGGGGGTCAAATTTCTGCTTTCGTTTTTCGTTGTACTACGTGGGAGTATCAGCCATCCAATGGTGGCCCCCCGCTTCTGTTATTTTTTCCATACACATACATGTACATAAACTTACTTCGATATGGCACACTAAACAAGGAAGCAAACACAGCTTACCAACATTTGCACTATGTAGGAGAGAGAGAGAGAGAGAGAGAGAGAGAGAGAGAGAAGGAGAGAGAGAGAGAGAGAGAGAGAGAGAGAGAGAGAGAGAGAGAGAGAGAGAGAGAGAGAGAGAGAGAGAGAGAGAGAGAGAGAGAGAGAGAGAGCTAATATCTGCTGCTGCGTGAAACTTACTTTTGGTTTGTACCCTATGGCCTTTACTCATGAAATATATTGCCGTTACACCGCCGTCCGTCCGTATGCCTGTCCGTACTTTGCTGCCACTCTAAATCTGGACAGATTGAAATCTGTTGCAAGATGTTGATGATTTTTAATGTGGCTTGTACTACCCAAAGGTACCTTAACTTTCAAACTTACCGTTTAGCGGGCACCCAGGTAGTACCTAATCACCCCACAGAGCTCAAACTTAACCAGGTCACATGCACTATTGTCAAAGAGTATTCAAATTTAAGCATCTTTTTTCTCAAATGTCTCCACAGCAACAATCATCAGTCATTATTGGGATGATCATACTACACTGTGAATATTGCCACCCGTTTGCAACTTTCGCGCAAACACTTAGCTTTATGTTTTTGGTAATTCAGTGAAGCATGACAACTGCAAAACAATGGGGATAGTTGCAAAAGCTCTGAAATTGGTTACTTTGCAAAAATATACCACTGTTTATAGGATGTAAATTTTGATATGTAATGTACATTTATAGCAAAAACTACATGTGTATGGTTTTGGTGCATATCAAAAAGTAGCTGACGAGACACCATAGAATGTGCCTTCAGTCGTGTAGCTATAATAATGAGGATATTTTATTTGCTTGGTCATTACAAAGGGTCCAGTTTTCATATCAACATGTACATGATGTTTATTATTGAGTTACACATTATCCTTGTAGGCTTCATATGGTTGTCACCCAAAGGCACGGATCTATTGATGCTTATTTTGAGGGCTTTCTGCTCAGGATTCAAAGACTCAAATGGCTTCATTTGACAACTGTATGACACAGAATATATCAGACAGAATGATGGTCGAGTTAGATGAAAATACATCAACAAAACACTACAGTGCACAAAATAACATTCAAATATATATATATACTGTTAGGATAACTCCAGTTAGAAAAATATAATTCCGCTATCACTTGAGCTACCTGGAAACATAGGACCAAATCATTAGCACCTGGTTGTGTTTAATATAAATACTGGTTATCTGGGACTAACAGAGAAAAAAAGTAATTCAGGCCATAGTGGGACTGAAAAGAAAAATTACAAATGTGCCATAGCAAACTTTCGATTAATTTCTGTGTACATATATAGCAAGTGACAACTGAACATAATTCGGAGTATTGATTGATAAACTACAATTACATTTACTTTGGCCATCCAGTGTAAGAGTGAGCAGAAACTTGGTCTGTTATATTTGAAGAAGTTGCTTTTATCAAATTAGGGATATAAAAACATATTGAGTTTTGTGTGGAACTTCTGACAGGGATAGCTGATCGAGGAACATCTCTGTATCTGGTGTTATGGGAGTGTGTAGCAGTTTGGATCAAAGACATGTTGTTAAAGTACAGAGGAAGGTGGTTGTTTAGATACGTATAGTAAAATTTTAGGGCTTTCATACATAATACATCTTTGAGTTTAAAGGTATTCAGGATTTTGAACAAAGGTTCGGTATGTGAAAGAAAATTGGTGTGGCATCTAGATCTTATTGTCTTTTTCTGTTATGTAAAACTTTTGTGGGGAGAATGACCCGAAACTAAAATAGAGTAATTGAGATGAGGCATGAAGAGAGAATTATATATGAGAAGAAGCACCAAAATTGTAGATAGGGGAACATCAAGAGTACCAATGACGCGGGAGAGTTTATTGCCAATTGATGTCCCCTTGAAAGATGTTAATGAATCTGCAGGTCTGAAAACAGAAAAAACAAAAACAAAAACAAAAAAAAAACAAACTAAAAAAAACTATCCACTCTTTAAATATTATACTCGATTTTTTAGCTCTGACTCTAGCAACACTTTTCTTTGAGGAAAATGGAAAATCATATATTTAGTCTTTGAGATATTTAAAGATAGTTTGTTTGCTGCTAACTCAATCATGTACCCTCTGTACTTCGAGATTTATATTTTCGGAAAGATTCTGGACCATTGACCCGGTAGAGAAGTTGAAAGAAGAGAGAGACTTCAGTATTGTTGTGTCATCTGCATAGAGAATCGACTGAAAGTTATCAAAAGCTGAGTGTATATCATTCATGTAGATGATCAACAAAAGGGGTCCTAGGATGGTCCCTTCCGGTAGTAATAGGTCATGTTGTACAGCATATACCATCAAATTCGACAAATTGAGTTCGATCATAAAAATAAACTTGAAACCAGTTTTAAGGAATACATCTTATACCATAGTTATCCATCTTTGTTTTAGAAGAAGTGTACGATTTAACGAGTCGAATGCTTTCGACAAGTCTAAAGTACACAAATTGACGTTTTACCAGCATCGAGATCATTATAAAATCTGTCAAGAAATTCCAATGCAGCTGTTTCAGTGGAATCTAACTTTTAGAATCCATGCTGACTTTTATAAAATAAAACATTAGATTTAAGGTAATCATAAATTTGGCTGTATACACCTTTTTCCAAAAAAAATGTTGAAAATACAGGGAGCAGGGGGATGGGTCGATGATCATCTATTAGGATGGTATCATCTTTTTTTATATGAGGGTACAACTTTTGGTATCTTCGATTTGTCAGGAAAAATACCAGTACTGAGAGACTGATTTATAATATAATTAAGGACACGGATTATGCCAGTGAAGCACTGGCACCTTCTGGAAGTTTCATATATAAAAGATCATACCCAGAGCTAGTTTTTTTTTCTTTTGAATTTATTCAGAATGATCAGGAAATCAGTATGTGTAATATCTCTCAAGGAAAGTGTGTACAACTATATCCTTTAGAAGAGTTGAGAAGCGTGGGATGTAAGGCACCTGAGTTTGCCTAGCCAGCTTGGCACCTATATAAGTGAAGAATGAATTAAAATGTTCAGCAATTTCTTGTCCGTTGGACACTTTTTTGTTTTTGATTTGAAAGAAAGAAGTGCCTTCTTTCTTATTAGTTTTGATATAGACAACTTACTTTATAGTCACCAAAGTCTTCTTTGTGTCATTTTGAATTTTGCAAATTGACGATTGTAAAACTCTTGTTTCAGATGTCGAATTAATTTGTCAAGAATTTTATTGTAAACCTTAAGATTTTGTTTTGTGGTATCATAAACAATGATATTTTGTGGCGTAGTTTTCAGTATTTAAAAAGAAAGTCACTGAATTTCAGATCATTTAGAAGACCATTTGTAATCCAAGGGCAATGCTTTTGCTTGTATTTGTTGAATTTGACAGTTTTAATAGGTAAATGTTTATCTTTGGCCTGGCAGACAATGCAGGTGTATTGTAATTAACATCGGGATCTTGTGAAGGATAAGATATTAAAAGTTGCATAATATCAAAATTTGCTAGTTCAGAGTAGAAGTTATTGAGATATTTGTTATCTGTTTTTTGTTTTTGTTTGTTTGTTTGTTTCTTTGTTTTTTTTTTTTTTTTTTTCATTTTATTTATTTATTTATTTTTTTTTTTGTTTTTTTTCCGTTTTTTTTTAATACTGACAAATTTAGGAAGGCCGGGTAAGTTCAAGTTGTTTTGTTTTGAACAGGGGAAGTAGGGGAAATGGTTTTTTTTTTTTTTTTTTTTTTAGAGTGGAATATTCCACAGAAAATGTCATCAATTAAAGTAGCACGTCTTTCAGATAAACATGTTGGCAAAGTAATTTGGGGTACAGAACTTATGTTAAGTATGACATCCAGGTACTCTGAAAACTTTTCTCGCAAGTTTACCTGTAAAAAATCAATGATAAAATCTCCAAAAATAAATTTGTCAGATTTTTCTTTAGACAAAGCCTCGATAATGGGAGTAATTTCACCAATGAATAAATCTAGGTCATCATTGCGGTCCCTTGGGGGTCTATAAATACGACATTATGTAATTGGTTGTGTTAAAGTATTACCCATAATGTAGATAAATCCCCGTCCCCCATATTCCTGTTAGGAGAGTAACAATCACGGACAGTATATTGGTATCCATATCCAGTATTTTTTTCTCTGATCATGTAGCGTGCAACCTGCTCAGAGAAAAAAATCTGGATATGGATACCAGTAGAAAAGCTAGGTACCGATGAGTATCCATACAGTTAGATGTGAAATGTCTTAATAAACTGAAATCACAAATGGAAATGGCCAAAACCCGCTTGCCACATGTATGTGAAGATGAACAAGTTCTGACGACTTGCTCTGATGTGGAGTGTGGTACACACATAATGGTACATGTCCCAAGAAATCTTGGGTTCCCATATGCTAAAAAATGTTGATAACCATGTCAAAAGAAATGACGAAATAAAGGCAACACATACTATTGATAGTCACTACAGCACATGCAATGATAATAATAATAATAATAATAATAATAATAATATATATATATATATATATATATATATATGATCTTTTTGCAGGTGATATAGTATAGACTGCTCATTGCCATGTAGAATGCCGTACACTACGTTTAAATATTGAATGGTATATCGGAAAATCAAAGCGTCCCATAAGTAACAAAAGTTAGCAACCACTTCCGATATTATTAAGAGGTCAAGGCTACACATATAATTAACAATCTCTAGCACAAATGCAAAATTTACACAATCAAAACACAATTTGCGACATTAACGTGTGTCATATCCAATCAAAATGCTAGACACACAACAGAAAAAACCATGTAGCTACAACTGTGGATCAGGCATACATTTCCGTGTATTTCTTGACTGTGCCGTGTAAAACTTTAGAGAACATGCAACATTTTAATAGAAACAACAAAAAAGCAGACGACATTTCAAAACATCCATGTGCCCACAAATGCTGTTGTGGAATTTTTACGGGCTTTTCACTAGAATATTTCTTTCTTTCTTTATCTGTCCATCCATCCATCCATCCCCCAGCCACCCATCCATCAATCCACTCACCTTGCCACTCACCCACCCACCCATGCATGCATGCATGCATGCATCCATCCGTATTTCTATCTATCTATCTATCTATCTATCTATCTATCTATCTATCTATCTATCTATCTATCTATCTATCTATCTATCTATCTATCTATCTATCTATCTATCTATCTATCTATCTATCTATCCATCTTTCCATCCATCCATTCATCCATCCATCCATCCATCTATATATATATATTTAGTTTTGTTTATTCATTTAAACATCATGCATTAATTCTTTGTTCCACTTATTTATTTATTTATTTATTTATTTATTTATTTATTTATTTATTTATTTATTTATTTATTTATTTATTTATTTATTTATTTATTTATTTATTTGTTTATTCATTTATTTATCTATCTATCTGTATATCTGCTTGTTTGTTTGATTATTTGTGGGGGTTGTTTTATATATTTTTTATGTTTTTTATGCTTTTTTTTCTTGTTCGGATTTGTTCTTTGCTTATTTACTGTGTCTTTATTGAACCAGTACCACACGAAAAAGAATTACAACTAAAATGACCCTACATCGATATTTCCCCATGTACATTTGAGATTTTCTAAAGGAGTTTTAAGCTGCTCAACAGATTAATTTTGGTGCATTCTCCAGCCCACTCTGTCATAGTGTAAACAGAAACACGAAGCTTGGTCTGCTCACGAGCTATTCATTTGGTGTACTTGACAGGCTTGTCGGCCGCTAAGCTGTTAGACGAGGCGGGTGTGGGTGTGTTGGTGCTGGAAGCCAGTGACAGGATAGGAGGCCGTCTGTATTCTGTCAAGGTGTTAAATCGGTACCATATACAATCATATGATATTGAGTTGCGTGTTAAGTATATTATCTCTCAGTTTTGACATTTGAGGCTGCTTTCATGTGCGTGTATATAAAACAACCCTGTAATAAGTCTATACAGATTTCAATACAACGTTTTGCACTGGGTATGCTGATAGATTTTGACATAAGACTGTATTTTTCGATATTGGTACAATCTAGAATAATATCAATGAGACATCGAGATTTCCTTAAACACTAAAACTGATTTTTAATGTCCAACCTATAGTTGCTTTTGTATAAACGTACTTTATTTTGCAAATGGAACGCAGGGTAAGCCCCATGCAAATTTGTTTTGCAGAAAAGTCAAGAAGTACAGGACCGAACGTTATAAGGTAATCGTAGAGAGATGTGGCACATAACAAAACGTGATAGTAGTCAGGCTAATATACTGGTACACAGCCTCTTGAATAATACTGAAAAGAGTAGTCTTAACGATAAGCCTTCGGTGCATACGGTTTTCAAGGAACCCATGTAGGTTGCTACCTAAGTGTGCACGCATTCAGGTTGTATATTTTGGCCGCTCGATTGTGACTTGGTTGCAGAATGATCACTGTGGCTATGTGGACCTGGGTCAGTCCTACGTCGGACCCACACAAGACAGAATCCTCCGAATGGCTAAAGAGTTCAATGTGAAGACATATCAAATCAAAGAAGACAAGGATCTTTTGCAATATATAAACGTACGTGTTTGCCGTATTTCTTGTTCTTCACTTCTTCCCCCCTCAAAATACCCAATCGTAGAGATCGTATATATGTGACAGGTCACATTCTTGGCTTTCGTATTTAGCTTCCCTGATTTTGAATGGAATTTGTAAATGTTCACAGATGAACATTATATTGTGCAGCTAGAAGTTTTCTGCTTTACTTTTTCCGTCCGGTTCTGCCTTGTTCGGTATACCCTTGGGTGCGCCCTAAAAGGCATACTCCTTGCAATCAATACACAGGTAATTTGATAAAAATGGTGTTAACCACAATTAAATTGTGTTACCACATGACCCTGCTGCTATCCACACATGTTAGTAATGTAACCATAGCGATACCAGCGAATCTGACATATTGGCTTTATCTTGATAATGGTAGATCCTAACTGCATATTAATAAGAAGTTACCGATGACTATCTATTGAGTGACCTTGAAAGGGCAAACTTACACATTGGCTTATATATTGCTGATGGTGGATCGTGTTACATTTCATTTAAAATGAATATTTCAGAGCTGTGTGAGTGAAGATTTATATATCAAACGGTGATGATAATGTTGAAGAAAAGGACCTTGGTATCACTTTGACGGTCACAGGACCACTGTAGTGTGTGCATTCATTGTCAGCCGAACACAGGATTGCCACAGTTGAGTTTGCGAAACGTAGCTCAGATTATATCCACTCATACAATGATACTTGTGATTCAAGTCGCAATTTCTGTTAGGGGTACAATATGCCCTTTCCTTACACTCATGCATTGTTTTGTTCCAGGTTGAGTGTGTTGGTCGTGTATATTTTGCATACAATCCAATTACAATTATTGTGCATCACCACTGAACACTTTCAGGGCAAGCAACGACGGTTTTACGGGGTACTCCCGCCTTTCAAAAACCATATAAGTATCCTTGACGCAAATCACCTCTTTCGCACGATAGACGAGCTTGGTAAAAAGGTGAGTTGATTTGTATAACGGAATCACACTGTCCACGATGCATACCATATATCCATGGCTGTATTTTAAAGCATAGTGCGAGGAGCGGTAATTTCGATGCATCCACAAAAAAATCTTACCATTTTAAGTAGATATATATATAGTTTTACTATCCGTAGTGGAGAGTCTGTTGTTATTGTGAATATCAGAGAACGCTTACATTCTGCTTTGAAGATACCCCTGGATGCACCATGGGATACGCCAGAGGCTGAGAAATGGGACAACATGACTGTACAACAGTGGTACGACAAAGTGATCTGGACCGAGTAAGGATTTTCCTTAATGCCATTCAATAATGTCTCCCACTACGGGACCAAATGACTATTTTTCGCTTACTTAAAAGTACATGTGGCATTACCTTTTGACGTTAAAGGTCAGTCTTCCTGAAACTTGGCAGATATTGACTTATGCCATAGATAGATATACATTGAACTTCATTTGGCCTTGAAATGACCCCGAACACGAAAATGTCCCTATAAACATATTTTTATGTCAATCTTTACCCAGAAATTGATACATGTACTGAAAAAGACCAATTGAAACAATGAAGTCTGAAAATTATCATTAAGTATATATATATATTTGGCATAGAATCCAAAATTAACTGATCCAGAAAATTCTGGGGAGAAAATGTATTTTCTCAAATATCAGACAAAATTTGAGTTTCCTCATTCAAATATGTCCACCATCGGATGCAGCTGAAATAGTAGATGATCTTGAATAAAAAAATCCACGTGAATTTCTAGTGGAATTATATCAATTTGATCTGAGCCTTTTTTCGATTTCTCAAATTTAATCCAAGATGGCCGCCAACAATTTCGGATTTCACCTGTGACATATGCAGATGTATTCCTGCTATGTAAAATGGGATAAACTATTGCTAAATGACTCTTGTCTATATGTATGTATATATACATACATACATATATATATATATATATATATATATATATATATATATATATATATATATATATATATATATATATATATATATATATATATTTATATATATATTTCATTTTGACGGAAATTTCGTCATAAATGTGTCGAGAAGCCCAATAATGGCAGAAAAGGGAAAAGAACCAAAAACAGGTCACAAAAAACAACAAAACAAAACGAAACAAACAAAAAAAGCCCAGGTTATACAAGAGACCGTGAAGGTCACTTCAGGGTCCTTTCATGATCACTGAACATGTCTTTTTTCGACTGACATGATCTTTCAATGTGCCAAGTTTTATAAAATGTAGAATTTTGCCATCATAAGTATCCAGCATATCACCAAAATATGGCTATTCTAGTGCCTACTTTTGGCTTCATGGGCCCCAGTGTGTCAGGACTAGTATATGGGACAAAAAATAGTTTTCAGTGTACTTGTATGCTGTTATATTATATGGTTTACACACCATAATAAACTGCCGTCCCGGCACACATGATTCTCCTAAGTTCTGACAAAAAAATTCTGCAAGCTTTTGACTCAAGTGATCTGTCTGCTCCACTTCGGTAATATGTAAGCTAGTTTTTCAGTGGCAATTTTGAGGATATAATGTACATGACGTATTTTGACACGTCTGGAAGCAGTCGTGAAATGATGCTATTTGATGGAAGGACGCTGACCATCCACGACCTCATCTGGTCCTGTTCGCACAAGTACTTATTGTATGCAATTTTATGGCAGGTAGATGACGTACAAATTCATGATAGCTATATGCAAGTTTATGAATAAAATTTTGAATTTCTTCCTCTCTGTCTGTCTGTCTGTCTGTCTCTCTCTCTCTCTCTCTCTCTCTCTCTCTCTCTCTCTCTCTCTCTCTCTCTCTCTCTCTCTCTCTCCCTCTCTTTCTAAAAAAAAATCCAAGGTTTCCTCTGCTAAGTGCTTCAGCATGTTTATATTTTTATGTGGGTTGTCTTTCTTTTTCTTTTTCTTTTTCTTTCTTTCTTTCTTTCTTTCTTTCTTTCTTTCTTTCTTTCTTTCTTTCTTTCTTTCTTTCTTTCTTTCTTTCTTTCTTTCTTTCTTTCTTTCTTTCTTTCTTTCTTTCTTTCTTTCTTTCTATCTATCTATCTTTCTTTCTTTTTGTCTGTCTTTCTGTCTTTTTTCTTTTTTATTCTATCTTTCTTTTTTCTTTTTTATTCTATCTTTCTTTTTTTCTGTCTTTCTTTAGTTTTCTTCTCACTGCCTCATGTTTTTTCTTTTCTTCATATAATGCATGAGTGGTTTAAATGAAAAATAATCGAAATTCAGGCAAATTGGATTATAACAACTGCCATGTTTAATTGCTTTGCTTGGTTTCCATAGAAACAAAACAGTGTAAAATATACGGAAGGTGTATCTTTTATACTGGTGTTGGTCTTCAGTTCAATGTCATAAAATTGTGTTTTTTTTTCTTCTGTATTTTAAAAGTAAAATGGATCTGGGGTAAAATATAACATTTTGAGAAAGTTGACGTGCCGCATATATATATATATAATATATATATATATATATATATATATATATATATATATATATATATATATATACATAGATATACATTCTCAAAACTGTGACCTTTTAATGCCAAGCAGCATAGTCTGTATACAATCATGACGGTTCTTTATGTGTCGGTGAAAAACATAATGCGATACAACATTAACAGAAGCTTAAAATCTGTGTCTGACTTGGGCTGTTGCAATAGTGAGGTAATGGATCACGCAAGGACATTTGCCCGCGTCTACCTCAATGCTGAGCCATACGAAATGTCCCTGCTCTGGTTCTTATGGTATATACGCGGTGCTGGGGGCACCGTCAGAATAAGATCAACGGATAATGGGGCCCAGGTGCGTACAATTACTGTTACTTATAGTTCAAATCAATGAATTAAATAGCACCCCTACGCACACACGCACGCAACAGCACACATACATACATACATACATACATACATACAAACATACATACATACACACACACATATATATATATATATATATATATATATATGTGTGTGTGTGTGTGTGTGTGTGTGTGTGTGTATCCTTTAGCACAAACTGTTAAATTGTCGGAAATATCCCTATTGCATCATTGTGTCAACAAACTTTATTGATTTTCTTGTATATTTATTGATCCAAGTCTATATTAATTTTGATGTTAGATTGGGTGCTAGTAATACCATAAATCTTGCCCTCGATCTATTTCCGAAAATGAAGTTTTGTTCGTTTATAGATATTTTAGGACCACATTAACAGTTTTTCATTTGCTGCTGCATGCTATGTTGCGGGCCAATGTAACAATTGGAGTGCCTTTGAGGTGTCACTCTCAGCCGTAGAAAGCAAAA
>OZ026625.1:76802933-76912933 GCA_964020975.1 Hermodice carunculata | reverse complement strand
TTATTAAAAAACCTATACCGTCACCGCATGTCTTATATATGCTTGATCTTTTGCTTGCCGACCCAAATATAACCTTCATGTATATTATTGGAAAGGTCATTGCATTCGTTCTTATGGAGATATTCTACCATGCCATATATGGAAAAAAGTTCTTAGTTTAAAAGGCCTCTTTTTTGTGTACTTCTGGCTATTCCGAGATTCTGTACTTGCAGAAGGCCGCTGATAATGAGACATATTTAGACACTTTATGTTTTGCTTTTGTGCCTCCTTGTTTGTGACGTGTGCATTAAGGGAACCCGTCGGCACTCCCTTCTTGGCCGACTCTCTAATGGGAGTTCAGCCTGTCACAGCTTTTGAAATACTTATGCCCTAGACGTCCGCAGAGGTTACATCTGATCCTTTGTCCATGTCGATTCTCCACAGTAAAAACACTTAACCTGTCCTTGATTAGGGTGACGTCTCCCTGAGTTGGTATCTCGCTGAAACAGGTATGTAGGTCCATTGCCAGCCGTACTACGGAGATTCTGGTTCTGATTTCTCCTTTTCTTTTTCTTCACTGCCAGTTTCTTTGTTGTTGTGTAGCTGCCTGGCCGCGATTGCCTCGTTGACCAGAGGTGGTTTCCTCACTGGTACGTGAGGTGCCACTACTGTCAGTTTTTCTAGCAGTAACTTGGTGCCAGAAGTGGAAAGTTGTAAACCGCCTCTCCACAGTGCACCATCATTGATAGACCCATCACTTAAGCGAAATTCAGGGTCGTTGGAAGAGAATGTGCAACCTAGGACAAATGTTCGACATAACTACCTCATTGGGAGTTGCTGTGGCATCTGTCATCAGTAGACGATATTCTGCGACGATATTGGCAAACACCCCTGAAGTATCACAGTCAGTGCTGCCTATTTTTAGTCAACTTGATTGAATTGTTTTTCCTGCTTTGTAAGCTCTGCATGTATATCATTTATACGTCCTCCCCTTACACCGGTGACGACTGTATCATCGCTACTACTGGCGATGTCACGGATTAAAGAACTTCCAATAAGTAAGGTACCACGCCCATCGACTGTAGGCAGTGGCGCGTTACCAGTAGGGGTACTTCTCTGCTTCAGATTCTCTTGGCACTCTCTAAATCTCTCTCAACGTTTGACATTTTCAGCATTACCTTCACTTGACTCCACTCTCTTAGCTGCCAGTTGCTTGACAAAATCTGTCTTGTCTTTTTTTTCTGCAGACTCTGCATTTCTTTTTGTACAGCTTTAACGCACTTTTGTACACTTCCAAGTGTTCTTACTACCGTTGCAACGTTTTGAGGCGTCGTTCTGCAACAAACACATGTCCATTTACTCCTGATCTCACTTTCCTTGTCATTAGTGCAAGATTAATGGAACCACTGCATACAGGGCGTACATTGCATCATTCCAGCTTTTTTATGCCCTTTTTTGTGCATACAGTTCTCAGTGCACAATCGGGTATTTTTCTTGGCCTTGTTTGTGTTGTTTGACTTGCCAGTTGACGCATGGCCGATTACTTTGTCTTTGTTTATGGTCGGTACTTGATACGATTTGCCTTCACGTACTTTTTTGGATTTGTTTGGGTAATAATATTGAGATATTCAACGTCCCTTCCTTTACCTTTTTGCTTTTGTTTTCTTATTTTCCTTCTGTTTCCGGAAGTGTCCCTACCAGGTACCTGTTGGGTAGTTGTTGGTGTTTTGCACGGTGGTTTAACCGTTTGCACAGGTATACTTGCTTTCTCAGACCCTAGTAACTGTTCCATAGTATCATCCAGATTGCTCTGCTGTTTGTCGTTGTTTCTTGGTGTATTTCCCCTGAGCCTGGATTTCACTGATTTGGTTTTCTCAATGGCAAGAGTTGCCAGATCAGTAGTGTCTGTGTGGGTACTGAACAGCTTGCTCAGCTGTGATGCCGACATCTCCGCCCGAGTCTTTGTCTATATGGCACTGTGTTGGCGGGAACGCTGAAAATCAAAATGAGAAATTACGCCAGGTTTACGAGGGAAAGGGTCCTAAAATCGATGAAATTGATACCTGTAGATGTTTACACAAAAAAATATCCGATCAAGTTCGTTATCTCGGGGGTGGAAACGCGATTTTTGGCAGGTTTTTTGATGCAGAATATCTCTCTCAGTTCTCCGTCATTTATGAATATTTTCATCATGAGTGTATCGTTAGATGCGTTAAATTGCTATCGCATATGGAAAGCAAAGTTTATCATAAGTGAATTATTCGTAATTGGTGAATGTTATTATCATAGATGTATCATAAAATGAGTTAATTCTAAGTGTTATACACATGCGAATAGCAAGGTTTCCCATGGATGGCAAATTCTTCATTTCTAAACGTTCATCACAGATGAATCGTAAGATGGGCAATAATATGTTTTATTACATATTTATCGCTAGGTTCGTCGTTGCTGACAAGGCTCGACATTACTCCAAATTTACTAAAGAACAAAGAAAAAAGAAGGTGGCCGAGAGTTTTGCAAAAGTTTTTCAAACCGACCAGGCACTTAAGGTAAATGTTAACGTTTTATGATTTTCCAGTTGAAAAAAAAAAATTGCTGTTTCATTGTATCAATTATAATAAATAAGTACCAGCACAACGGACGATTGCGTGCTAACAAGTTATATTGACCTTCATCTTTTGTCGTAAACTTAACTTTTAAAAATGCTACCATAAAACATATGACAAATAGTATGTTTGAATAGTCGCCTGTATTTTCCAATATTCTGTGTTCCCAAAGGCACATTTCGTAAATAATTGCGCTAGCTATGGACACTTATTTTGTCTTTCAGATTGGAAGGTCCATAAATTTCTCTTAACGGTTGATGCAAACATTATAACAATGATGCATTGAAAAACGTTAATAATAAGACATTCGTCCTAAAATGGATACTCATGTAGGAAAAACGTAGTTTAAACAATTGTGAAGAATTTCATTGGAAACAAGCAAATTTGATCTTTCAGTGTATACATAATTACATTGCTGACTGTTATAGTACACAGTCTAACATGAGTCAGTCTTTGTGCTGGTAGCAATCTGCAATTTTACGAGTATATATATATATATATATATATATATATATATATATATATATATATATCGTCTGACTATAATATCTCTTTATGTTAGTATCGATATGCATTTTGCAAAATCATATTCTTGTCTGATCCTGATCTCTCTTTGACGGCAATTTTTATTTTAACAAGGATGTATGTTCCTCTGACTCATTGGCAATGTGGATGTATTTTCTACATATTATGCGTAATGGATGAGCATTCAGATACCGTATGTTTATGAAATAATTGCAGCCAGTTCATTATGAAGAAAAAGACTGGTGTTCTGACCCCTGGGCAGGCGGATGTTATACGGCATTTTTGTCCCCGGGAGCTCTCACCAAGTTTGGAAGGTGAGACCACAGCATTGCGATTGAATATTCGAAACACTGAAAATATGCAACGTGTAAATTTTCAAGTGAGGTTGTGACAAAGCACTCGGAGCTCATATGTACATATATATATATATGCGCGTGTGAATGTGTGCGTGTTTGTGTATAAAGATTAACATAGTTACACATTTCAGTTGTCCAAATGGTGCAAACTTAGGCCAGCAATACTCACAAAGTTATAGCACTGCGTTGAACAAAAAAAGGACTGTGACAGCTCTGTGCTCAGCTGACTAAGTCGCTCTATGACATTGGAAATGAGGGCAAGGTCACTAAACTATTCTGAATCTAACTTTCATAGAGGGCCTCCCCACGGTCAAGATCAAAGTCACAGGAAAAATAGATCTCAGGTTGCCACGGGACTAGTAAAATTTATGTTAGTGGCCTGGGACCTTAAGAATGAGGTCACGGTCACTAATGTACGGTCTCAATCTTTCTTACATAGAGGACCATCAAACATGTTCAACATCAAAGTCCTACCTGCCACAGTTCTCAAGTTACAATGTCAAAAGTAAAATTCACGTAGGTGTCTGGGTCTCAGTGACCTTGGGAATGAGGTTAAGGTCAACCATGTACTCTCTGAGTCTGGCCTTTGCTCAGGACAACCAACATGTTCAACGTCAAGGTCCAATTTCAAATAACTCTCTAGTTGTCGGGTGAACAGTAAAATTTCAGCAAGTGGCCATATGACCTTGGGAATGAGGTCAAGGTCAGTCTTTTACTGTCTAAATCTGGCCCTCATTAAGGGCAACCAGCATGTGCAATACAAATGTCCTAGCCTTAATAGTTTTTCTCAAGTTACCATGTACAGTGAATATCATGCACCTCGCCCTGTGACCTTGAAAATGTGGTCAAGGTAACTTACCTACTGCACATGTGTATCACCCTCATACCCAGAAGTGTCTCTGTGCAATTTCAAAGCAATTGACTGAGTATATACAAGGATAAAGACTTTTGAAGATTTGACCAAAAAATGAACCAGAAAATCATAAATGAAAATCCAAAAATCATTGCACTCGGACCATTTGAACAAACTTGGTAGATACCCACCCAAGGAACACCCCAACCAAGTTTGAAGTGAATCTAGCTGATTGTTTCGCAGAAGAAAAAAAAAAATGTCAATTCGTATTGCAAACCATAATGACTTTGCGATCCCCATTGACTTGCATGGTAAACAATCGGCATGTAAGATCAACAAGAAAAAATCCAAAAAAATAACATATTCACTGGATCGTGACCATTTGAATGAACTTGGTAGAGAGTCATCCAAGACACATCCCCATTGAGTTTGAAGTGAATCTGGGTGACGGTTTTGGAGATGAGGTAGAAAATGTGAATTACCATTGCAATTCCCGTTGACCTGCATAGTAAACGATAGGAATGTATGCATTGACCAACAAGTACGGAAATTGAAAAAAAAAATTGTTTATAATCAGGGACCCACAGCAACGACACCTGTTAAACAAACTTTTGTGACCCTTCCACAAAGGAAATATCAACCAAGTTTGAGCATAATCTCAGAGATGGGTTTGGAGAAGAAGTCGAAAACAGTAAAAACGCACAAAAACTCAGGAAAAGGATAGAAATAATGGCAGCGCCATCTTTTGAACAACTTCAGGTCTGGGAGTTGCACGAAGTGTCCCTATGCGATATCAAAGTAATTGGCCAAGCGGTTTCGGAGAAGATATTTTTTAAAAATATATTCCCAAAAAATGAACGTAAAAATTCATTGCAAATCTAAAAAATAACTGGACCCTGATTGCTTGAACAAACTTAGTAGAGACCCATCCAAGGCACATCTCAGCCAAGTTTGAAGTGGATCTGACCAGTGGTTTTGGAGAAGAAGTCGAAAATGGGAATTGTTGACGGACGACGGAAACCGGACGGAGGACCATAAGATATGCTCAGATGACTGACAAGTCAGCTGAGCTAGAAAAAATCCGTTTCTTCAAATTTAAAATCAACTGAATGTTTTATTTTACGTTGATAATAATCGTTCCTGATGTAAAGCAAAGCAGTAATGGTGTTTCCTCTCTTAACGACAAAGTTATTGACTTGGCATCGGTCCGCATGTGAAATGTGTGATATCACAATAGACTGTATTGTGGGGTTAGACTAAGAGTATTGTAGAGGTAAGTCAACATGGGAAAGCGATATAATACATTGGACAGTGTGTGTGGGGGGGGGGGGGTGCGCGTGCGTGTGCGTATGCGTGTGTGTGTGTGTGTGTGTGTGTGTGTGTTGGGGCATAATTTTTTAAGACAATCAGCTACACCATTCAACAGGTAAAAGGCGTGATATTACACTAGACAGTGTTTTTGTTGGGGGTGGGGTGGGGGTGGGTGCATGGGGTTATAACATTTGTAAGATGAGTCTGCTTCAATAGTCAGCATCTAAAGGGCGCTATCTTACAGCGAACAATGTTCTGGGGGCTTATAATGTTAGAGTATCGATCTGCTGCACCATACAGCACGTCAAAGGCATGATATCACATCGGGATGGGGTGGCTTTATACTGTTGCACAGGCAAGCAGCTGTAGTCGGCCAGCATGTGAAAGTAAAAATATTACACTAGACTGTGATCGGGGATACAATGTTGGAAATGCAATCGGCTGCGGGCAAATCGCTTATCACAGCAACAGGGATCCCGAGGACAGTTGGAAGTTTAACAAGCCGTCCACAGCAGAATCCCTGTGAGCAAAATATCTAAAGATTACGCTAGTCACATCGACCTCAAATTTACATTAATTCTTTCTTGACAATCTTTATTGACTGGATTATATTCGGGTGACCTTGATTGCATTTTCAAGGTCACAAGGTCCATATATGTGTATCTGTCAGCGACGACTATACTGGTTATTGTTCTTTATAGTCCAATAATAGCAATAACGACAGTATATATATATATATATATATATATATATATATATATAGATATATATAGTAGTAGTTTTTTATTGACACACGGTCCAAAAGAGTACAGAACAAGCGAAAAACAAACACATTGTAACACCATAATTAAATCAGACAAAGCATAACATAACTAATATTTAAGAGAGAGGCATTCAAATCTAACAAAAATCCTGAATGGGAAGTCCAGCATTAATGCTTTTCAGTCCGGTATAAGTCCATATGACTGAAAGTACGCCAGAATTTCGTGAAATAATTTGAAATCGTCTTCTTCTCTGGCGTTGATAACACTCTCTGGGTATATAGACAAATGCCTTGAATATCTAGCTCGAATTTCATCCACAAGTGGGCACCACTGGATAACATGAGCTTCATCCTGCACATATCCACAGTCACACAATCTTTGGTCCCTGGGAATTCGGGACCAACGTCCTGTTTCTACCCTTAACCTGTGGGAAGACAGGCGCAGCCTAGTAAATGAGATCCTTAGATGTTCTGGGATGTGATTACTGAGATCTTTAGTGTATGCAATATGGCTGCTCAGGGATGGAATCATCTCTTTATACAAAAGAAATTTAGATCTCTCTGATCTGTTTATTCTGTCCCTTAATCTACTCATACCATCGCCCACAATGTCTTCCTTACGTAAGAATTGGTCTATATATTTGTTTGTGCTTGTATTACTACTTCTAGATAACTATAAGGCAAACATGAGTGGATCATCGTCCATCCCTTTGCGATCTGCTAGCATATTTTGAAAGAATTATCTTTGTTTAAACATGACCAAATCCTTCAGCGGAGGATAACCCGCTTCAACTAGGCACAAGTCATTTGCTGCTGTCAGTCTTACACCCAGAAACGATTTTATAGCACTAAAGTACCAATTCTCAACCTTTTGCAGGTTAGCATTAAGCCAGCTCTCACAGCCGTAAAATATGGCCGACATGAAAGCTGCGTCTAAGACTTTTTTCTTTGCAATGCATGGCATATCTCTATACTTACTGAAGAACGCTACCAACTTCAGCAAATGCTTTCTCATGGACTGAGCGTGTAATTTCACGGCTGCCGTCAGATGTAAAAAATACTTCCTAGATATGCATAACTATCGCAGTGATGAACTGTAAAACTTCCTTGTGTACCTACAACAATAGGTTCCTTATCATATTGATTTCCATTTATGACCATAAACTTTGTTTTCCCTTCATGAACCACCATGCCAGATGAGTTACAATAGTTCTTCACGACAATGAGTTTTTCATAGCATTTTTCCCGAGAGGATGCAAATATGACAGTGTCGTCCATTAACATAAGTACATGAAGTCACCTTAAGAACCTGTCCAGGCCACATTTCTCTTTAAAGGTACGTATTAAATCGTCTACGAACACCGTAAACAAGAAGCATGACATTGGAGAATCTTGTCGAACCCCAACCGTAGCAGTAACAATGGGTAAACCAAGGATACTCTTTGATATTTTAAACAGTGACGCAAGTGCGCAAAACATGACTATACCACAACCCAAGCGCTTTAGGACCCTCAATAGCGCCTGTCTTGGTACTCTGCCATATGCTTTCGAAAAGTCAATAAATACTACAAAAAGCTTTGTCTTTTTCTTAACACATAGGTCCATTAAAAGCCTCAGTGTAACAGTATGCTCCACGCAACCCCGTCTGGGAAATGCCCCAGCTTGCTCACGGTCGGGAGTGAACCATTTAGTGAGTCTGTTATACAAAACATAGTCATATATCTTTGCAATGCTGTTCAGAGTGCTAATACCACGATGGTTATCGCACACAGCTTTGCTACCTTTCTTAAACAACATAGTAAGACGCGCGTGTGTCCAGGTAACTGGATACGAAGACACAAATATAATGTTCAATAAAGCTGTGAGAAAGAGTGTCCATCCCGCTGGTAATAGCTTAAAGATGCCCGGGCTAACTCCATCTGGACCGCAACTTTTGTTTGGCTTTACCTGATATTGAATAACCTCAGCAACCTCTCTGTATTCTATAGGATTGTCTAAGACAGGAAAAGTTGCCGCATTCATTGTAAGACTCTCAATATCAAGGCTGTCTGTAATTGGCGGATTAAGCAATTCCTCTAAATGCTCTTTGAAAGAGTCATCCGAAGGTTTGTCTCTCACGTCGTCATCAAATTCTCCCTCCCAATTTTTAAGTTTTAAACAGTGTGACCATGACTTTTGCCTGTGTCCCTACAAGCTGTCGCGCATTTATAAACAATATCACAAAATTCTTGTGCTGCTTTGTCACCTTTGTCACGTGTACACTCGGGCATTTCCTGTCTATTGAGCTCCTCCAGGAACTTATTATGGTCAATATCACAAAATTGTATTGAACGTCTACAAAGAGGCCTCGATGGTCTATGCAGTACTCCGTGATCTCCAAGCGAACTTGCGCGCTGTAAGATATCACTGAGATCACATGATCTCAACTTTTCCGAGTCAAGAACTACCGAGATAGGTGCATGATCTGATGGCATTTGCATATTTTGGTCCACACAAAAGGAGATAACTGTATGCATCAGGACCCGAGACACTATACAAAGATCTAACTCTGAGATCCATACTGATTTCTTCCTGAATGTAAGCGCGCCCATGAAACAACAAGCTTCGGTTTGCAGATTATTCAAGGTTAGAAAATCACAGTCTGTACACATTTGTATTATCTTTTCACCGTTTACGTTGGATCTTTCAACGGGGTCTGGAATGGCTATATATTTACAATTGGAGTCATTTTGCACTAGCTCGTTCACTTTCATGCCACACCTTGAATTTAAGTCGCCCACAATGATACATTTTTCACCATCTGCCAGACATTTCCCCTAAATAGTCGCCAGCACATTTTCAGAATAATAACTTGAATCCTCGGGGGCTAAATAACATCCGCAGAAAACTGCTTCTGGATAACATTGCAGCAAGATGAAAAGGTGATATGTAACATTACTGCTTCTGTACTTGTGTAAAATGTATGGTTAAAAACATAATCAGGTGGTTAACATGCTTTCAGCCTCGTGTGTTTAGTATACCTAGTGCCTTTACTTCAGGTATCAGGCCCGGAAATTATGACGTGCTTCTTAAGTCTGCAAACCAAGTTCTCTGGCCAGATTTATGCCTTTGACATTAATCAAGTGGAAAAAAACCCAGCAATATGACAAATAATTAAAGCGCTGTGTTAGATATGTCATGTCACTGAGGAGAACAGCAGACACGCGCGCCATTTTTTTTTTTTTTTTTTTTTTTTTTGACAATCAAAATGGGGAGAAGACAGTTAAACAATTAAAGCGTTGCGTTGGCCATGACATGTCACATATATTGGCCTAATCGAGTGCCGGGCCATGCACAGCTTTCTCAATATCTATTACTGTACGCGCTATCTTCATATTAGATTGTCACCCGTCCATGTCAACAAAGTCAAATTTACTGTATGAGTGACCGATAATACAATTTTCTTAGATCTGAATTTTAACATCTTTATGGCCGTGCCAAATAAATCGAAAAGAAAATGTAGAAGGAACGCTTACTAGATACCTGGCAAGAGAGCCAGCTTGAATCTCGAGGAAACTGGGCTCATGAACACTTTGCGGACCTGGACGTACACTGTTTTGGTTTGAAGCATGTCAGCTGAAATCTCATGTGCAACACCAAGAACATAGTTTTCCAAATAAGCAGCGGAGAACTCCATCCGACAGAGTACATCATTGTTTCTAACCCTAATGTATAGTCATAGGTTGAATAGTTTATTCATGTCAAATATTGAATTGTAAAATTACCTAGACTAGTATTATTCACAGGACTATATATATATATATATATATATATATATATATATATATATATATATATATATATATATATATATATATATATATATATATATATATATATGGAACGACATTTCCTGTTTTATTTAGTATTTGGTCGGATGAATATTTGATCAAAACAAATCGATTTCATGAGGTGAACAAATGCATTTGTTCATGTGATTAAATACAGTCTAGTTGTTCCTCTGAATAAATTGATTTATTCTTCTGGTCAAATCGATTTAATCAGAGGAACAAATATTCTCTTATTTGATTTGATCACATGAACAAATACATTTGTTCAGATGATCATATCGATTTGGCCCGAAGAATAAATAGATGTCATTTGATCATCTGAATAAATCGAATTGTTCTTCTGATGAAATCAATTTGATCATGTCACCAAATATCCCCTAACTTAATCAAATTGGCACTCCCTGTCTGGTTTGTTTCGCTGATCAAATAGTTGCACTTCGGAACAAATCACTTCTGCCAATATTTGATCCACGCAACACATAGTAAAATAATGATTATATATGATTGTGTTTTAGTGGGATTAAGTGTAATTTTGGACGGTGGTTTCATGATTATGTCGCTCTTTTTTTCGGGATGGATGTAAGGATTTTCTCTAACTCTTTCTTTCTTTGAATTTGTTAGGCACTTTTTTATGCCTTTCATAGTCATGAATGTGAGCAGTTATTCTTTCACCCCTTTTTTTCTAAAGTTTTGTGGTTATGCACTGCTTTTTGGGAAGGATGTGAACACCTCTCTCTCTCTCTCTCTCTCTCTCTCTCTCTCTCCTCTCTCCTCTCTCTCTCTCTCTCTCTCTCTCTCTCTCTCTCTCTCTCTCTCTCTCTCTCTCTCTCTCTCTCTCTCTCTCTCTCTCCAAACGATCATAACGTGCCTGCAGCTGGAATCTGATTTTATTTAAAGGTTATCAATCATTAATTGGAGCCTAGAAAAACCAGGTTTTGTCAAATGAGAGTCTGAAAAAGTGGATAATGACAACTTAACCCTGTGACAACTAGCTCCGTCTTTCGGCCCCTACTTGCTGTAGATAAATTAAGAAAATGTCGAAGTTGGAGATTGTACCTCTTGCGTGTTATAGTAACACAGACTGCTGGAAGTGACGCGAGGCATACAAGGGAGAGTAATTATTGCCTGGTAATGGGGAAACGTATTTACTCAGCAGATTAAATCGATTTGATCACGGGAACAAATATATTTGTACAGGTAATTTAATCGAGATATACCTAATTCTATTTGATCAGAAGAACAAATGGATTTAAGCCTGTGAACAAATGCATCTCTTCATGTGATCAAATTCTTTTTATTTGCTCGGAACAAATATATTTGATCTTCTGATTAAAAAAGTTTGTTCTTCTCATCAAACCAATTTGATCCGAAGAACAAATATACTGCATTTGATCAGATGAACAAATACATTCAAGTGATCAAATTGATTTGATTAAATGTGATAAAATGTTTAGTCTTCCGACTAAATATTAATCCACATGATCAAACATTTGTTCATAAGAATAAATTTATTTGCTCTTCTGTTCAAATATTTAATCACCCGATCACATACTGAATAAGCAAGAAACGGCGTTCCATTATATATATATATATATATATATATATATATATATATATATATATATATAGATAAATGCTTAACTTTTCATTTAATTGTCTATTGAATTATAATACCAAGACAGTGTACCGGCAAAGATACAAATCGGGTAACTTTCACGGCTTCTGCGGAATTGCTCATATATTACAAGTAAAGGTAAGAATGATTTAAAACATTTTTGACAATGAGCTTCTCAAGCTTTGGTCTTTCTGAGGACCCTTTTTTAGTTGATTCCTTCTAAAACAAAATAGTTAACGAATATAAATGAGGGTGCGGCATCGTGTCGAGCCAGAACAAGCCAGGGTTCGAAGCGGTCCTGGAGAAGAGTGAAGAAAGTGTCTTTAATTTTCTTAGAGTTCCGGTCGCATCCGTTCGGCAGCGCTGCGGTGCCGGTCGAAAAGCACACCGCCCAGGCAACATCCACCGAAAACACGCAGGGACACTTTGATGACACATGTTGCAGCAGGTCTAAGGCAGGGCAACAGTGTCGGAGGACCATGAACTGCGCTGGCAGCTGTGGTACAGAAGTGTGGGCGACATCCAACAGAGGAACAAAGTCGAAATTCATGCAGCATCATACAGCCAAATGTTAGCAAGGATACTGAATTTTGCAGCTTATCTACTGGGACTACATAATAGATCCATTGCATCACGCTGCATGAAGAATACAATAATCTAAAATAGACAACTATATTCTTTTCATATTTATTGTTCATGTATTCTAACACATCAAATTTACTAACATCTGCTATGACCTACTTGTAAGAAGCTATTCCAATTGCAATTCCAAGGGACGAGCTTCCTATTATGGGGCTACTGAGCAACTTAAATTTGTTACTCGGTTGCATATTGCCAAAACTTCTGTGCTACTGTTCACAGCACCGTTCTGACGGTAGGCCTAACTTGCCAGGCCATCGCTAACAGTATAATTAACTAAAACGTACAGGTAAAAAATGATTAACCGTGCTCTCTACACGTGAATTTGTTGCCAACGGATGGGAGATAGGTCATACTAATGCTGAATCCGACTTGGACAATTTTCCTTATTTGACAACATTGGGTCTTTTCCGGGCCATGGACAGGGTGGACTAAATTAGTCTGTCTCCAACATCACTAAATTTATTGGAGAGCTTTAACTTATTTGTGTGTTGCGCACATGCAGGACCTTTTTTTCAATATCTAGAATGCATGTTTGCTTAATTTACTTATTTATTTAGTTTTTTTTTATTAATATCTTACCTAGCAGTCATTCGTATTTGATTTTACAAATGTTTTTTATTTTATTTTATTTATTATTATTATTTTTGTTTGGGGGGGGGGGGGGTTGTTTGATTGTCTGTTTTTGTTTTGCTTTGTTTCACTTTTGGTGGGGATTTTGGGGGGTTTGTTTGTTTATTTGTTTTTGTTGAATATAAGGACATTTTTACATATTGCCGAATGTTAACATATGAAGGTGTCAGAATCTTAGCATTTGATCACGTGTAAAAGCCTGCCAGAGTTAACACTGACGTTAATTTTGACGCATGCACAGACAATGAAAACATATACCGCCCATTCCGATTGAACATATGCAGGTATCAGCCTGAACACTACCTCCTAATAAACTTGCCGTTCTCAAACCTATCTCTATAGTTTAATTGTCAATTTTTCTATAAGACCATTGCGATGTGCACAGGATCGAATAGAAGATAGAAGATACAAGTATAGGCTTACGGTTTTGTACCTCCCAGCCCCTTAATCCAGCACGTTGGTATCATTAGAAAAGGCACAAACCAACCTCTGATGGAACTACCAGACACGCCATGGAATCAACCACTGCTAAATTTTGATTAATTTACAGAGCATTACGGGCACCATGTGGACGAGTGTACTTCGCAGGTACGGAGACAGCCACACGCTGGGCGGGGTACATGGAGGGGGCCATCCAGGCTGGAGAAAGAGCTGCCAGAGAGGTAGGACATTAAAATATACGGTCAAAATAGTAATTTATATCACAGTTCTTGGGAGCTTTAAAGTGCACTCAACTAAAATTGACCAAATGTGGAACCTGAAAGGTAGCCATGTGTCTCCCCTGGGGTTCCAAAACAGGTGTTGACTTCCGGGTTAGATATTGTTTATTATTATGCAGCCCTAATAAGGGGAACCGGTCTCCCAAACATAGCACATAGAGCTTGAAAATCCCGTTTGGGTCCGTCTGTCTGTCCGTCTGTTTGCTTGGCATTTTTATATTTTTTACTTCGCTAAAAGCTGTTAAAATGAACGCACATACAGACGCACGCACACACACACACACACACACACACACACACACTTATATATACATAACATGTACTGACAGTTCCAGCTTTGTCAGTTTTATAATTTATCCATGTCGCTTGATCTGCAGTCAAATATTTAGGAAGGAAAAAAAATATCCTTGACCCAGCGGCAAAACATTTTTTTCCGGTTTAACTTCGTGAGGGTCTGACCAAAACTTGGCTGAGCGCAAACAGTTCAGCAGACCCATTCAGATAAAAGACCTTTCAAGAAACATCCGGTGAGCATGAAATCTTAACTGACCAGCTGTGTCAAAAACTGGTTTAAAGTCTTATATTAGGCTTGCGAATTTTTTGCAGTAACAAAGCTTCTTGTTCAAAGGTGATACGACCGAGTTATACCAATTTTGACCTTTAAAGGTGAACACCTATTTCAAGTCAGAAATGCTATAGATTCCTTCATATAAGTATTATACACTGAGGTGTCGAGTTTGGCAAGGTGTGTGATCAAGAAAAATACAGTGCTGGTCCTTTTGATCCTTATGGAGTCTAGTGACAGCAGAATTACCACTGGACTGAGATATGCAGTCATTCTTTCTGAAATTGACTGCACTGTGTCAACAGGACGTATAGGTAGTACAGTTACTTGAACCATGTACAACACTGTGTCTTGCGGACAGAATTGTGCTATATTACTACACAAAAATGCATGACAAATGTTAACATCTTTGCTTAGGTACTTCACGCACAGGGCAGATTGAGCATTGAAAAAATCTGGCAACGAGAACCAGAGTCTGAAGTAAGTAATTTACGTTGTCTGTTTATCCTCTCTCTTTACACTCAATGTACATTCATTAAGAAAAAAAAAAAAAAACAGAAAAAAAGCAAACCCCCCTCCCCAAAAAAAGAATAAATAAACATAGAGCAAAAACAAGACGCACACACACACACAAAAGGGGGGCGGGGCAGTTTTTCTACATCCTCCTTTAATAAGGAAAAGGACAAATTGATTCTTGGAATTGATATTAATATAGGATAGGCCGAAGGATGGAATAAACTGATCCTGATATAAATAACAAATAGATAACTTTATGCATTCTGGCATATTAAAACTAGACATGTTTTTTTTTTTTTTTCTTTTTTTCTTCTTTTTTACCTCATGGGCCTTTGTACGTACGTTTCGGTCTCTTTTGGGTACAGACGAGCTATAAATTTTTGCGATTCAGCTATACATACCAAGGTGCATTGCCTTTGGTCGGAATTGACTTGTTTTTGTTTCTTTAGGAGTACTACGGTTTGGATATGGTAATGACGCTGTCTAATTTATAAGGTAAAACTTAAAAGTGGTGTTACATTTTTAAGAAAAAAAAACCAAACTTTGTTACATATTAAAACGGTGATTAGTCATAATAAGTCTCATCCATTAAAAGGACAGCTAATTGTTGTTAGCGAGGCCACGTTCCATGTTATGCGTTTTTCATTTGCAGATGCACAATATCCATTGAAAAGAATACACATGAAAAAAATCCGATTTATTACGTGTCTGTTAGTCACTGGGTGTAAAGTTTTGCGTAGAAGACATTGAAGTATTCTTTGTGAATTAACTCTAAAATATCAAGTTGTAACATGCATATGAAGTACCCAGAATTACCCACTAAATCTCAATCCATTTATTTACCTCTACGTTGCCGATTTCGACAAAAGTCAGTGTGGTTTCAATCAACATAACGATGTTATATTCATATTCTTTGTACCACGACTTTCATTCGTGTATCAACATGCTACAGTTTTATGGTCCAGGACAACAACCTTCCTCTGTTTGCTTTGGGTCTAAAGCGAGCCGAGGAAAGCTGTTGACTCAGTTTTAACGTGACACCGAATTAAATGGTATGTTTTTTTATGGACGTATTCAATATCTTATTTTAGGACTTCCCATCAAGGCCAATAGAGATGACTTTCATGGAACGCAATCTTCCATCGGTGCAAAATTACTTTGGAATGCTAGGACTTCTGGGTACCAGTGCAATTGTAATGATTGGATTTCTTTTAAAGAAATCTTGAATATAGACCAATACAAGAATGCTGCATGAACAAGCCACCCAGTTCAGTAATATTTTCTGTCCCCAGAGCAGTCAGTTTTTTGTTGTTTTTTATTTGTTTGTTTGTTTGTTTTTTTAATATATTTTCAAAAATACAGGTCCATGATGTTACAGTGGTCTAAACTGATTCTTTGAAATTGTTTATGTAAAAGGAAAAAATACATTGCAGTAATTTTGGATAATATGCTCTCAGTAACGTATTTCAGGTATTTTAGGTTCTGAAACGCTGTCTGATTATCATACGCTGAAAACTCGCCAGCATCTTCCAGACTCATATAGTCTGTCTTTAAAACAGTTTTATTTTTGTATAGCATGGTTTAAAACAGGTCTTTGAAATTGCTGTGGTAAAATTCAAGAAGGCAGGGACAGGCACGGTCAGCTGGGAGAGTATAAAAGAAGACTGATGAAAGTGGTGTTGTTGGTAATATTGAATAATGCAGGATGTTTGACTGTGTGGGATTAATGAATTGGTATTGAGTGACACTTTCTTTGATTTCCATCGATACGATGAGCTGGCCTATTTTGACATCGAATAGTCCAGGAAGATTACAAGTACCTGTGCGATACATACAGTGTGTATATAAATGCACATCCAACCATGATGCAATCGATGAAACCCGTACCCAAGGGAGATATTTGAACTGAGCAATCAAACTGTGTTGGGGTTATTTCCTTTAATGCTGTATTTTATATAAGCTAACCGTCTGGGTACGTTTATCCAGTAAATGGTAAAATGTATGCCAAACCTGTGCTAAGTTTGCCACCGACTGGCGCAGACGCGTGTTTCCGTAGATTCCACAACCTTGCTGGTATGGTGTTACGCGGTACGATGGAACAAACGTCACGCACAATGCTGACAATAATACTAATGCTGATACACCTCTGGAGAATGGGAAATAGCCATGGCAGCGTATGTGTCAAGTTAAAAGACCTGTGTGAATATTGTGACATGCAAAGCATATTGTGACGCCAGTGTGTGGCCAGCAATTTTGACATTCCAGGATTTTCAGCAAATCATATCCATTTACAAGTGACCATTGCTATTTTATTTTTTTCAAACAATTATTATTTTTTTTTTTTTGGATGAAATTTGTGTCATGAAAACTGAGCGTCAGATAGATTGATTACCCAGAAAATGAACAAACTAGTTGAAATGTATATAAATTATGTTAATGCTGATGATAAAAAATAAAGTGTAGATATATTGCACATTATTAGTCGACAGTGGTGACGTCATTATGCTATGCTATTATTACTACAAGAAATGCCATTGAGGGTTTTTGAGTTTGAACTCCTAGAATAACCTACGAAAGGGCGGACATCATTTCGGTCTCTTTTCGCGCCCTGTACATGAAAAACATTTAAAAACCCCTGCTGACAAAATGCGTTCTCATCAACAAAACAATATATTTTTCATGATGCCTTGCCCATTTTTCGGTTGCCCTTTTCAGCTCATAATTATCCGGAAATTGTTACATTCCTTACAAATGTAAATGATTTTAATCTTTTCAAATATAGGATATCCTGGACAGTCACTGGTATCTCATAATTGGAAGTTGAAACAGGTCAACGCCATATCCCAGGCTTCATGAAAAACTATGAATATAGTTTGAAACGCATATATCCTGGCCTAATTAGGAAACCTCTGTGTCACCTGACAGCACCGTAACTATCTTGATAGAATATATATTTTTGTTAATAAATCGGGTAAAGTAAATCATATTTTCCTTTAAGCGTAAAACATGAGAAAGTGTTTTTGTTACTGCATTTACACATTACTGTTATGTATCTTCATGTTAATCGATAGCTTGCAGTTGTTGTAAATTGCAATAAGAGGATGATTTTTCATGTGTGAGCTTAAGATCTGGATGTGACATCAAAAGCCGAGATGCCGCTAAACTGTCCAAATAAGCAATTCACTAAGCTTTTTTCAACCATTCAAAATAAATGAATGGTATCCACATGTGGCACAATAGCATATTCACCACAGAATACCAGATCAAGAATATATATGTCCCTCGTAAAGATTTGTTCATTCTCACAGCTAATGACACGCGACACGGTAGGGTATTGGCCAGAGACGCTTAAATTTCACAGGCACCCTTCTAGATTCCCCTGGACTATAACTTGTTGAACAGGTGGTCCTCTGTTATTTCTATTTTATTAATGGATTTTTTATTCGCTAACTGCAGCATCTTCTCCAATACCGCAAGGTGGATTCTGTTCAAAGTTTATGGGAATGCACCTGGATCTCAAACTGCATTAATTTTGTTTGCTACAAGATGCTCCCGACATTTTCTGTTACTGAACGAATTCTTAGGATACACATTATGGACCAAGAAACATTAACATGTCCGCATGGGCACATAGCGACAGCAGCAACTCTTACACATTGGCGTATTTTTTGGTAGTGGCAACTCCTAGTTCCATTTTTACCATTCAATATTAATAGGGGAGTTTCTTTTGGGATTCCTTTGCTTTTAATTTTGACCTGGAATAACCTCAAATAGCCAAACGGACACATTGGTTCTTATTACGGTAAGAGTGGTTGTTTTCCCCTTTCATTTTAAAAATGATGAGTGAAGAACTCTGTGAGTAAAACACGTGTTACTGGTACTGCAGAACAGTGGTTTTATTATTATGGCAAATGTCAGGGGGCACTTCATCCTGTGTATATTAAGTCAGCTGAACACGGGACTGTCACAGTCTATTAGTTAGTTTATGTTTTGTCTAATTTCATCCCATATCACCACCGCTACGCATTCAGATCACATTGTAGTTGCTCAAGTAGTTTCAATTTGGGGGTTTCACTGTATTTCCATAGACCACCACCCAGCGATTCCAATTTTGACTAGCTTTTCAAAATATCAAATAGCAAATATACACATGCAGGAGATGTCTTAACAGTTCACAGATTAAACTTTCAATAGCACGTTTTGACGGAGTCAACACTTTTCCCCATGATGCTTTGTGAACATTGTTGCGAAAGCACGCCAAAGATATACTCGACTTGGACCATTCTTATGGAATCATGCAATTATAGCTATTGGGATGTATAGTGTGTAGTTATACTGCAATATAAGTACAATAAAATAGTTATTATATTAGGTTTGGGGTGCTGATGACGAAATAGAGACCTCCGGATGCCTCCAATGATGAAAAATGCATAATTGTTCATCAAAAAACAGTTCCTCCATTATATAAGCAGATGTCTTAAAATATCTCATGATTTGCCTATGATGGGCCACCTAGGTATTTGGAATACTAATGAGAGAAATAAAACAGCACTTCTTTTGGCCCAGATCACGTGGGAATTTGTCAGAATTTTCTAAGGCATGTCACACATGTCAAATGGTCGAAAACCCCAATCAGATGATAAAACGTGCTCCTTTGATAAGTATCTCTGTTCTTGACAAGCCATTTAGCAGGGTTATTTTATATTCTGTTTGACCACTTGCGAAAACAAAAGTGGTAAATCATGAAAGTTTCTATTATCATTGATGCTTTAATGGATTTACCCACCAGATAGGCATTAGCCAAATCAAAATTTTGGCCTACTACCCAGACACTCAAGGGGCTGTAGAAAGGTATCATCAAACACTGAAGAGGATGTGATGAAAAAGCTCCCCCCCCTCCAACAACAACAACAACAACAACAACAACAACAACAACAACAACAACAACAACAACAACAACAACAGCAAATCCGCAAAGGTATATCTCTGCACAGTTTGAAGACGATCCGGTCTATAATTTTGAAAATTCGAAAAATTGAAATAGTTGTAGCAGAACGACGACGGACGTATGGGATTCCTGTATGCTCAGTTGACAGACTCACTGACATCAAGTTGAAATTGCCTCTGCATACATGCATGCATGTGCATACACACATAGACAATCAAATAAACGAAGCCTAAAATGAATTATATAAGTTAAATACAATCCTTAAATCTTTATAAAAATAGATTAATCAATAAACGAGAAATGTTAAAACAAGCATACCTACATTTGCAAAGAGATGAATAAATAAATAGGTACACAACCAAGTGAATAGACAGATCACTGATAAAAATATATATATATATATATATATATATATATATATATATATATATATACATATATATATATATGTGTGTGTGTGTCTGTGTGTGTGTGTGTCTGTGTGTGTGTGTGTTAACAATCTCCAATCAAAGTACAATTTTTTTCGGATATTTAGTAGTGCTTCTTATTTAAAAATTGGATATCGTGTATATATTTACTTTGAACCAACCGCCTACTGCTTCCTTTATAATAGGCACAAGTTGGTCTGTCACTTTAGTCCATGCTACCCTTGTGTTAGAGGTTGTATTTACGAATAGTGATTAACAAATAATTGCAAAATTATTATAGAACAGGTGATGATAAGTAACATAATGTGCTGCATTAAGGTGGAAGCTGTGAAGCTAGTGCGCAGTGAGACTGGCAACTTTGGATTGCAATTACCCTCTAATTTTTTTTCACAAGTACATTTAACTTTAATATTTTCTGATTACTACATATCCATAGATTTGTGTCCATAGAGTGTTTTTGAAGGATTGGATTTTTTTTTCTTTAGATTTTCTAGCATTCTTTCTGACTTGGTAGGATTTTGACATTTTTCGTGCAGAAGTTGCACAAATTTGTTTTTTTTTCCCCAGTTGAAATCAGAAGAAATTTAATATATATGTATATATATATATATATATATATATATATATATATATATATATTTATATATATATATATATATATATATATATATATATATATATATATATATATATATATATATATTTATATATAGATATACATATATATATATATATATATATATATATATATATATATATATATATATATATATATATATATATATATATATATATATCCATGTCGAGGATCGAATTCAATGGTTAGTCATGAAATAGCACAAATAAAAAGTTATAACATTTTTAATTTAGTCCTGACAGGTTGTTCATTTTCTTTCTATAAATGGCTCCAAAAGTCACGGAAGGGGTTGTCAAAAAAAAAAAAAAAAAAAAAAAAAAAAAACCTGGGAAACGTTCCTGGATGTAATATTTTTCTTTTAATGTCCGTTGATTTTTATGTGATAGGGCAATTTGTATGTTTGTGAGGCGAGCTACAAATTGCAGAGGTTGAGCAAAAAACAGTTCCGAGAAAATAGGATTGAAAGAAAAATTTGCGAACTCTTACGCATTTATGGCTGTAATATGACACATACTCATTTCTTCTGTCCTGTGTTTTTATTAGTGTGTGAAATAAACTTGTAGTTTTACCTCTGTGATGTTTTCATTAAACAAAAGTGTATTATGTGGTATAAATCTCTACTTTTTTTAACTTGGGCACACCATACTTGGCCTGTTTGGGTGTGAGTTCAAATGCGGCTTTCAATATTTGTGGACCAATAAGTGGATGGTGCTAGTTTGTTTTTATGTCAATAGAGAATTTCAAAGTAATCAGAACAATGGTAGTGATTAGTCTGAACTGGCCCATTCTTCTCTCCATGGCCAATGGTTTCCTGTGAGCGACCCTTGTCAATAGCTCAATTGGTTTCCAGCGGTCATGGACTAATGACTGTGCAAACAATGACATTGACATGGTTCATTATCATGCCCATGCAAACACAGCCATGTGCCCGACACTGTTTAAACTTTTCATTGTAAACAAAAGTTTTGAGATTAATTATCTCATATAAAATTTATGTTCACACATCTGAGTTTTTGGGAGCCTGTAGTTTAAGTATCAGACTATCCAAAAATATGAAAAAGTGATTAGAGTTATCCAAAGGATAATCCAGATAATCCACCTTAAGATAAATACATATTGACGCTCGGTGCCTCAGTATTGAACTATATTGTACAGAGTGAATACAACTGTGAAACTGTAAAAAAAGTAGTGATACTTGACATGTATCGTGTCTGATTCGTTGATTTTGTTAATCCTGTTCAATGTTGCAAAGCTTAAACGCCACTTACAAAGATGCGTTCAATTAGCAGGGCAGACAGATAGGTAAACGCTTTAAAATTTATTTCTGCTAAGTTTTGCTTTTGAAGGGAGTACACTGCTGCTACCTACCGAGTACTAACAGAACAATCTCAATTCATTGAGCATTCCAAGTGAGCCATTTTGGGTAACTATATAACTCCTTGTATGCTCATATCTGAATGATTAAGGTAACAAATTACAACAAATAATTCTGAAGTCGACTGCCAATAACTTAAAAAGTCAATTGTTTTGTCAATGACATGCAACAAATACACATAGTCAGTCTTGAACAAGTTGTTTATTTTCCCAGCACTAGAGATGTGAATCCAGTATTACCTTGCCTACAAGCATTTTCTTCCCTTTTATTTGACACCTGAATGAATTCTTAAGGTACCAAGTCTTCAACTTCTGTCCCAAAACATCAGTGCAGTTATCACGGAAGACCATTTGTACCTATTTTTTTTCTCCCCCCATTCCCCACCACTTTTCGAAAATAAAAGAGCAGTACTGAATCTAATTTCTGTCAAAGGACCGTCTCAATTTATTTTTGCCTTTTAACTCAGCGCATGCATGTTTTCCTTGAATAAAGAATGGTTTTCAACACCATAATTGTAAGCCCTTTACTTCCCTATAGCTTCTGCGAAGACAGTTTTGCCTAAGAAAAATGCTTTTCCAATTACTTTCTACGATGCCGTGTCTTAAGTTTTAAATACTTAAGGAGGAAAGCTCCCAATAATATCACTGGAATTTGAAGGTTCATTAAGGATCAGGTTTCTTTCGTACAGGGGGTGCCAATGACGGTGATATCAGTGTGTGTGTGTGTGTGTGTGTGTGTGTGTGTGTGTGTGTGTGTGTGTGTGTGTGTCGTTGCCAAAACAGGAATTCCACCATTTCATCTCTGGTCCTCGTAGCAGGCAGACTGTAAATGAAAACGTACTATGCAGCATCCGTCTTAAACACTTAAAAGAGGAAACCTTTCAATTGGAACACTGGAATTTGAAGGTTTAGGATGGATCCAGTTTACTTTCCTACTGAGGGTGCCAATGATGAAGATATCAGTGAGCGCGTTCGCACGTGTGTGTGTGTGTGTGTGTGTGTTCATTCTGGGTTAGATGCATCAAAATACAATGTTAATCATCCATAAAGCTATTAAGGTCAATCAGCCATCGAGGGAAGAAGTCTCATATGCACATGAAGAGATGTTAGAAGGCGCAACTTTTTCAGGGAATAAAAATATATAACACGGGCATCAATTATCAAATGATGGACTCAAGTGGGACACTTAGGCTTTGTGCCTGCTTTTGAAACAAGATCCCAAAACTATAGTTTTCTACCATCTGTATCTGAAAGACAGGTAGGTAGAGAACAATTTAGTAGTGAACGGTGTTGAAAGCAGCTTTCTTGTCCAAAAACCATTCACTACATTTCCATCGCCAGTCGTCTAGTGCCTTGTTATCTCAAAATAGGAGAATGCTGTGATAAAGGGAAGATATATCCCACAAGTAGATGAGCTCTTCAGGAGAATCTATATGATGGTGCGATGTGACGCGATGATATAATTTATCATGAACTGCGATCAGAACAGACTCTAGATTATTTTATATCAAAGAAGCAAAACATGTACCGCTTGCAAAATAAAAAAAAAAAAAATTAAAAATTTGCAGCTCCCAGATCATGTGTCCATTTTCCTCCCATTCTTTGTACTGCTGTGAGTTTCTTAGAGACATATAGTCTAGCTAAAATACATTAATATCGAGAAAAAGGGCTTTTTCTTTACATTTGTTCAGAATATAATTCATATTAAGAGGGGAAAGCTTAAATTATATGTCATACGTTTTTGTGAACAAAGACAAATGTTAGCATAATAACTCATTACCACTGAACTGGTGATCTTGTACAATATCGAAACAAATTGCAAAAGATGAAAGTGTGGAGTAATAGTACCAAATATATGATACCAAATTTTTTATGACTTTTTTCCAAAAACAAAACCCCCAAAAAGTATGTATTGTACAAAAGATTACATCAAGTGAAGGTCTGTAGTCCTTGTATAATTTATTAGCAATTTTGTTAAGTTCAAAATTACACATAAAGAGGGACAATGTGATGAACATTCGATGGACGGTAAATTAATAAAAAATAAAAAATAAAAAATAAAAAATCCAATTTTTGCACATAGATTATGCTGATGTCACAGGTGCCTAGCAATGATTTCATCCGCCATGTTAAGAGTCAAACTCTGACTTCCGTTGCAACCTCCACGCAAATTTGTATTTGCTCACCCCTACTGCATTAATCTTTCAGTCACACTCCCTTGTTAAAAGACCCCTTCCCTATTAAGACCATATTTGTGCCTGGGGTATTCAAAGTTGGGAGATCCCACTCTTTATGTAAAGGAAGATGAGAAATGCCACCTGATGTGCCCAGTAGAACCAGTTGTTATTGCGATTATGAGAGAGGATGGTAAGTCGTTACTTTATTAAAGTATATATTGTTCAGTTCATCTGCTTCCATAAAGTATATGACAGAAGAATGGATACTTGATTAAAGAAAGTTTTTCTCTACTGTCCTTGACTGATATCCCATGTCAGTTCTGCATCACAAATTATCCCGATGGGTACATAAAAAATTGAAAGCTTTTCAGTAAACAATTACCTGCATTGTCACATTATTCCAACAGAATATTGCGTACACATGTCCTTTTATTCATGTACAAGTTTTTGTTTTGTTTTGTTTTCATTTCTTTTCTTTCTTTCTTTCTTTCTTTCTTTCTTTCTTTCTTTCTTTCTTTCTTTCTTTCTTGCTTTCTTTCTTTCATTCTTTCTTTCTTTCTTTTTTTTCTGGTTTTTGGTTTTCTTTGCTTTTTTCATCTTTTTAATAATTATAATTATTTTGGTAATTTGTCTTTCACTTGACCAATGTACCAAGGTCCAAAGTATATACCATCAGTACTAGTTTTGCATTTACAATGACCCAGCATACAAGCGATATTAGTTTTAATTTTTAAATTTATGGCGGGTTATTACAGCAACAAGAGAATTCGCTTATATTGACAGTGAACGTCAGAGTAAACAATTGCAAGTCCCCGATTGAAAACGGGGCACCACACCAATGACTGATTAAAGAAGAGCAAGTGCACCAAGGATGGGTGACTTTATCGTTGTGCCTTTATATGTTTCATGCTTTCAACACTTTCTAGCTCGAGTCGCTCCCAAAGTGTCCACATGTAATTTGTCGTATCGTTTACTCGATTAAATCAACTTCATGTAAACAGAAATCATTTTGGCCGAGAAATGGGAATGTAGATCAGGCCATATGCGCTGTAGGCCCTGTGGTTATATTCCAGTACTCCTATATGTTTCTTGATTGGAACAGATGCTTGCGCTGCAGGTCCCGCACCTTAAATACTGAGTACAACTGCGTCAAATGGTAATGATTGACAACGGTATCAATAGATTTGACACGCGAGTCCGGTACTTTCGCATTTGTACACGATGACGTGCAAATTGTCGTCTCCTGTACTCGATTTAAATCAATTTCATGTAAACAGAAATCATTTTGGCCGATTGGGCACCCAGCGCCGAAAGTTTTGAATTTATTACCTGAAAGTGCTGACTGAACAATCCATCCTTCAGCATCTGGAGAAACACCATTCCATCCGACACAAGTTGGCTTTGCACGGTTTGTAAACAGAGCAGTGCCGTCAGAATTTAATTCACCACTGTAAACCAGTTATTTTGACGAATGATATAAATTTCCTGCAGCGGAGTGCTTGCGTATTTCACAACATAATTATCAGGCAACTTCAAAATTTGAAACCAATATTTAACCATTCTGAATTTATGCCACAAGTTAAGGATAGAAACGCCTAGTGTCTGCATAAGTACCCACCTTATGTGTTGGGGCCTAGAAACCCAACATATGGTTAATTTGTTTCAACTGAACTTTTTCGAGAACATATCCCGATCTGTAATTCTGGTCCAATCCTCACACCTTTTTTCTACAATAGGAAGCATCTGACAGTCAAATATTTTGAGCCCGATAACAGGGGATGGTTTACCCATGGCAGTTAGGATAGTTGTGAGCTCTTGCACATGGCTCAATGAGCTTGTTCGGCCAGATCGGTAGGTGTGCTACTTAACGGGTACCGCTGGTTAAAGCCAAATACAATACTAAAGTATCCATAGCTTTTGACAACTTCTAAAAGTTCGTCATTAAAGGTAAATGGATCTAGACAGTTATTTTTTTGTGAAAAACATGTCTTTACTTTTAAACTTGTTGGCAAGCTAAGGATAAGGCCCCATTGTCTACAGTAGATGAAGAGAAAATTTGGGTGCCTTTGCAACCCGCCAGGTAATCCTGAGAAGAGAAAGGGATTGCCTGCACATAATGAATAATAAAACAACAGACCGTCAAGTACAATTCTAAATATCCATCTGGGTATTGATCATTAAGCTACAAATAAAAAACTTGGGACTGATTACTCCCTTGAGTAACACCACATTCACTTGCAAATGGCTTGCTTAAAAGCCCCTGCCTTCTAACCATCGTTTTTTTCTTTTTTCTGAAACATGTTTTGTATATCATCACATCACTTACTACACACCTCAGCGCCTTAGCTTAATGAAAATAGCTACCAAACCCACAGATCCATCTGCTTCATTCACATACGGAACCACTGCAACTAGGACCACCAAAACCTTAGATCCATCCCCTTTGCCACACAATAAGCCATTCCTACAAGGGACAACCAAAACTATAGTTCAAATGCTTTGTTCACACAGGATATAATTACAAGAGACCACAAAGACCGGTATTTGATGTTTGGTTCCAAATTGAATCCTTAGCAAAGTGGACCACCGACGTGGCCACATCATGCTTTGATGACACAAAGGATAAATGCAAAAGTGAACGGCCCAAACGGTAATTGTGTGTGTTTTTTCTTTTTTGTTTGTTTGTTTGTTTTGTTCTCATACAGAACCATTACTGCATTGGACCAGCCAACGTGAACACGCAGGGTATGCAGATCGAAGCCGTAGACTATTAAGGGTATCATACATGTATCATCGTGTTCTGGGAAACCTAGTGTGAAATTGTCTTTTTTTCAGCGTGAAATCGTCTCTTTTTTCAGACAGGGCAACATTTAAACAAAAATGGATCGATCAGAGTCCGTTTAAAATCAACGGTCCCTGTAGACTGCTTTGACCGGGAAAGCTTCAAACATTTTAATTGTACTCAAATGATGGTCAAGAGTATAACCGATACAATCTGGCTGCATGGACAGTTAAAATCTAAAACATCAAAGGTATTGTGTGTGTCGGAGCTAAATTTTACTTCAATTGATTATACTAATGGTTTGTGTATGAAGTAGGGCTGCATGCATCATATATATATATATATATATATATATATATTTAATGTGCCAAGAGCTGTCATCTTGGTTTGAGTGGCAGCGAGACTGCGACATGAAAGGATTTTCATTTCTCTTTTGTGCTCTTGGCGGGAGTTCAATTTTCCTTCCCTAAAAGTGATGCTCATTCGACTCTAATCCACTTTTTGTATCATGTTATTTTAGCACAATTATTCCTGCGGATTTAGTCACTTTCTTCTTTGTGAGAATTTGGATTTTTTTTTTTTTTTTTTTTTTTTTAATTTTTTTTTTCTTTATTTTTTTTTTTTACAAAATGGTAACATCTGGTTTTCAAATGTATTTAATGTTGTGTCAACAGACCAGGTTTATGTAAATGTAGCTGTTGATACCATCAAATGATTACATCGGTACTGCAAATAGTAGCTTGCAAGATAAGATTCGTTCATCGCCCAAAACCAAAAATTCTACATATCATCGTATTTATCCTACCTGTGGCGTCCATGATGTTATACTAATACTCTGAAGATAGATTGCTTCATACCTGAATATTGCCGCATTGCATGGACTAGGATGCGCCTTACGTCGCATCACCTACGAATAGAGACAGGTCGTTGGGCGCGTCTCCCTCGGGAGGACCGTTTGTGTCAGTGTGGGCAGGTCCAGGATGAGGAGCATGTAATACAATTCTGCCCTCTTGTACAAAATATTAGAGACCGGTTTGGTGGGCAGTTATTTACCCCAAAGTAATCAATGATGCAAAAAATGAAAAAGATTTTCTGCTCATCCATGACATTTTGGCGTCTTACTAAGTGATAAATTACTTTTGATTTTTCAATGTAAAGGACTATTATATTATAAGAACTGACTTTAATACATAAGCATCTTCTATTTTCTAGATATATAAGTATTACTGTGATATTTGTTTCAATATATTATGCATGTTTTTTTTCTGACAATTTGTGATTTGATGATTGTGTATTCAGTTTCGACCCACGGCCAATAAAGACTACTACTACTAGCCTGCCATAATCGACTTGATAGGCATATTGACCATATTCGAGTTGTCACATTGCATCTAGGGAGAGGGAGAGAGAGAGAGAGAGAGAGAGAGAGAGAGAGAGAGAGAGAGAGAGAGAGAGAGAGAGAGAGAGAGAGAGAGAGAGAGAGAGAGAGAGAGAGAGAGAGAGAGAGAGAGAGAGAGAGAGAGAGAGAGAGAGAGAGAGAGAGAGAGAGAGAGAGAGAGAGAGTTAGGATTTATTAACAATTTCAGCGTTGTACTTCTGAGTCCAGCAATAGTTCTATCCTAAAGAAATCAAACAGTTTCACAAAGCATATCGTCGAGCGCAAATATAAAATTGCAAATTAGCACGGATTTTCATCGACTGCTTGATAGATGCGGCAGTTATTCTTATTACCTTGGTAATCCTTCTGGTACGATGCACCCATTTTGGGAGCATTTCGAGGTTTTAAATCTCATCATACAAGACATGTCTGCGGAATACAGCGCTTACATTGCGTAAGTCCGCCCATGCGGTCAGGTTTAGCTACAGCCATGTCTGCTTGTATCAGCACTGGGATATATAAATCATAGCTCGTCATTTCTCGAACTTACAAGGTCTGTTGCGTAGTTGGTTTCGTAGCAGATCTTATTACGTATAACCAATCACTGTTAGATCATCATGGATTAGGAATAAGCATATCCTTTACGCAACATGGCGTTGGAGATGAGAACCAAGGAACACCAATTCCGGAATTTTATTCCCACTGCGTAAAACTGTTCACCGGTCGCTGTAATAGGCAAAGTCCTGCGCAGTTATCATTCTCACGATGTTCTTTGAATGGCATATTTGACACAAGTGACTGGAGCACGTTATATGGGGGAGTATATGGGAGTAACCTGTGGAACCTTCTAAGATACAATGCGAACTCAAGTAAAATGTCAAACAACAGGTGCGTCCTGGACAAGTGCCGATTATCTTCCTCGGGGGGAAGAGGTTAATCATCGCGGGTGCAAAATGCTGGGCTAACCACTTACACTTATTGTGCTTTTGCGCCCAGAAAAATGTCTTTGCAGACCTTGTGTTGACATATATCTGATGTACCATGTAATGGAGGTACCGATTTCACACAGACAGTAGCTTCCTGTACTTCTACCCTCACATACACATGTTCATTTGAGTTCTTGAGAGTTATGTGCAAAACTATACATGTAAATTGACAGACAATGCCTTGATCTTGGTGCTTCGGGTGTCACCTATATTGTTAAGTAGATAGTTTAGGTACTTATCTGTATGTATCTAAAATACATGCGACTATGCAATGGTGGTTTCTTGTGCCGATGCAGGTCCATTACATGTTGTGTCATGCGTTTCCCAATGACGTAACATGTTAGACATTTTCAATGGGTAACATTCTGCGTCCATTACATATTGTGCCATACGTTTCCCAATGAAGTAACAAGTTAGACAATCTCAATGGGTAACGTTTAGGTGACTGTATAATGTTCGTGAATGTTCCTTTATTCCATTTTTGTAATCGTCTTTGACACATTTGCAATTTCAAATCATTATTTCTAAAAACCGTCTGTTTTATTGAACACCACATCAACTGTACATGCCGTTCTTTAAGGTTATGTGCATGTGTGCTCGCCCTGCGAGACTTCGGAAAACATCATTGTGCTAGAAGTAAATGCTTCGCTGTTAATATCTGAGGAAATATGTGCCATGTATGAATAACTATAAATGGTCATCAACTTCTCTTTTGCACACGTATATGAAATACCATTCATACTGTAGCAACACATGCGTGCCTGTATTTGGTAGGATATTGAACGAGGCATTTTGCTTCATTTTGTGAAGAAAAAAAAACAAAAACAAAAAAAAACATCTAAAGTAATTCCTCATTGCGGAGAGAGATTTGGGGGCGGGTGATTCGCTAAGAGCCATTCAAGAGAACTCAGTAACTGCCTAAAGTCCTTGTCCTCGTTGTATAAATTTGATTTGCATTTGTGCCTGTATTACCCGAAAACATTACCCAAAATACTGACCAGTGCCACACAGACCATAATGTTGTAGTCGTTTTCCTTGATGCCAGAGCACATATGGTTTGCGGCACCATTGCCAAATGCAAGTCCCTTTCATGCCGCCTTAACAATAATTGCAGTCTCTGTCAGTTGCCCCCCCCCCCCCCCGTCAATTTGCAGTGGCAATGCCACAATAAATACCCCGAAATATCATTCAAGCAATAAGATGCCGCTATTAACTGTCATTGCATGTACTGGTTTATTTTTTTACATTCCAGGTTATTGTTCCGTAGTCTTACGTTAATGTAATTTTGTTCCCGTAGATATTGTTTGAATGACCAAGTGCCTTGACTGTTGCCATGACAAATATTATGTACGTCTGTGTTATGCTCCTCCTAAATATTGTTATCATAAATACAATTGTTTTCTTTATGACAGATCCCTTTATTTGTTTTCCGTATTCTCGAATTACGAAATAAATATAATAGACATATATACATTCTGACAGTTCTGGTTGTGACAGGCCAACAGGCCACGCATCAACGAGTGGCACCAGTCCTCGTTGGTTCTGATACTTTCGTACGATGTTAATGGTCACTGATCTTCTTGTCAGATACAATCATCAGTGCACTATCCAAGACTCCTGAAGGTGTGCCATAATGCAGAAACTGTTGTCTGGCGAGAGAAATCATCCCATAATGTGCAAAAAGCCTTCGTTGAATGCCCAATACATATTTCATTTCTGAGATCCAAAATGATGACATACAAATGATTGTATCGGTGAGTGGTGATGATGATGATGATGATGATGATGATGATGATGATGATGATGATGATGATGATGATGATGATGATGATGATGATATTACCAAATGTTTTTCTAGTCTTATTTTGTAAATTTATACACTATGGGTCAAACACGCAGAGAGCAATTAGTTGTTGTAAATGCTGTCTGTAAGTGTGGTTTAATTGATGTTGCAATCTTATGAAATATCCCAAAATGAAAAAGATATATTAATCAATATATTGCCTTAGCGCGCCGTTGTTGCATAGGTTGCTGAGGAGAGCCGTTGATCAACTCATCATTTCCCAGCCGTCGAAATGTTTGCATCACCTTCCTCGTGTAGAGTGTAAGTGTGCAGAAGGTAATGTTGACATTATTCAACCTAAGTTTCGTCGGAGTTAAGAGAAGTCATCAGTCATCTTCTTGGAAAAAGCGTAGCCAGGGATGTAACTATAGCAGTCAGATAGGTCACAAAGAAAATTCTATCAAGCATCATGGCCACACTCCGCCACTCTTTCCTCAGACATGCGTTTTGTGTATCCTGTAATGATTTTGTAGCCATTATGGTGTTAATGCGCTGTAAAAACTGCTTTATAGCTGCCACCTCGGATCCTATTTCAAGCAGAGCGTCATGTAGGCCTTGCTCTGATACGTCGTGTAGAGTATTTTCCGATTGTCTATCATACTGATACATAGTTAGAGGTATAGACGACTGTCGCTGAATATGTTGATTCATATCTCGCAGTGACGCGAATTTTGCAGAGTTGAGATGATCAACATAGTTCCACTCGTCTTCTGGGCTCTGATGTTCGTACATTTTCGGTTGTTGTGTGGTTATTGGCCATATTCTAAGAAACCGTCCCACATATCCATTAATGAGCTGGAAATATAAAACCAAAACTGCAATAATTTTCACGATTGGTGTCTTCAGAATTGCGAAGCAGTCGATAATGTTACGTGGTATTAATGGTGAGTGTTGATAACTTACTATAACGCATGCGCTGCTTTAGACGACAATTGTTCAGAATTGATATTTATTGTGAATATCTGAAAAGCATTTTGTTTTTGCTGATAACATACGTTTCCTGTGCTTTGCCATCTTACCAGAACAGCTGCCTCTTTAATCTCACATTATGAACTTGTCAAAGATTTATAAGTGATTAAAGAGCTGAATATTTTTATTTGTCTATTATATAATTGAGGCTGGAGGCTTGTTACTTAAATTATGCGTCGGCCAGATTTCCGTGTGAGGTAGTTATGAATGGCATGAATTGGTTTTGCAGCACCAGCTGTCCACGGCCAACCGGCAAGCACTTACAAGGGCAAGTGAAACTCCATCTACGGTAAATAGTCGTCAGAAACTGGTTGATAGATACGGCCCACGAGCTACGACAGTATCTTACTAATGTGAACCGGTCATCATTTACGCGATCACCTCACAACCATATCATTCACGAAAAATTATAATAATGTATGTGCATTTGGCCTCAGTATCATTGGTTCACAGGGATGGTGTGTTCGTAAGTAATTAACCCTACTCCTCAACTACTGTACCTGCAATTCTGAAACAAGCGAATGCTGTACCTTTCTGAGCCAAGGAGGAACGCATGCGCGAGTCTGGCCAATTCTGGAAACGTTGACCACCAGAGTGGATAGAAAGACGACTGACATGATAATAACCAAGTTAAAGCAGTAGTATATACCTGGAACACGTAAAGGTTCATGATCATTTCACATAGCAAGCATTGGAGATAATTTGCTTGACTGGACAAAGACGGGCCAACAATACCACTTGAGAATAACCCAATGAGCTTCAATTTAATTGTACATTTCCTTTTTTTTTCACTTAAGGTATGTGAATGTAACTCAGTGAATCATAGTTCATGCTGCGTAACGAGTTAAATTACAGATACCTATGTGCTGCCTGTGACACTTTATCTATACAGAACGGAGACCCCAAAAAGTAAGAGGATACGGTATTTTCAGAGTCAGAAAAAAACAACAACAGGGACATTTAAATAAAATTGAAAAATAGCTCCAACACCACGTTTTGAATTGTATTGCATCCATCAGTAAATTCCAAATGTTAACAAAAAGTTGCCATGAAACAATGCCTGCTTTGTTATAAAAACAAAAAGTGCCTTGTCTGCGCAATGTATCGGCAGGCATGTGTCTCGTTATAAGTTGCAAGACGACCGTAACTGATACCAAGGAGCCTATTGGCTAGGAATCTGCACGTCGAGAAAATTATTTTCGTTGCTGTATGTCAAGTGAAAACGTAATTTGGTGTCTTTGTGTCTCTTTTAAACCTCCAGTCGATATGAAACCATGTACATCGTTTGGAATGTTTATGCGATGCACACAAGATGGAAATTGTAATGCACTTGTAATAAATCGTTTTTGCGTTTGTCTTATTTAAATGCAAAGAGGTGAGTCGATATTTTCATAGGGCAAACCTTCAATGTTACGGTATGACTTTCTGACAAGCTCGATTGAAAGTCACCTTTCCGCCAAGACAACATTTATGCACCATAGTGACCGATAATGCCCAAGCACAGAACTTCCAGTAACAGTTGGTTACATTTAAGTTGACTGTGCCGATGATTCTTTGAACAACGATCGTTTGAAGATTCACTTTACTTTCAATGAGAATAACCCTTCCGTCCGACATGTCCCCTAAGAGCTCCGTTGTTTTCAGATAGCAATGTTTGAGACAGGGTTATTGTGAAAGTATATGCACGTCAGGAGGTTGTTATTGTCAAAGCATGTGTGATAGGTCATTTCAGCTGAACTACCTTTAATTATTTTGTCTACGAACAAACTGCAGGGAAGGAAGCTTTCCGATAGACAGAGAAACATTGCATTCTCCTTCCCCAGCATCGACTCCTTGTCGATATAAACTCTGTGCACATAACAACTCACTACTAAAACTTGCGACGTGGCCAGATGTGCAAAGATAAAAAAACACATACAGAAAATTATGTTTTATTAAATTCACATCCGTCAGCAACAGGCTTACGAAACTTCGGAGCAAATTCTATACATTCCTACAAACTTACCAAAATTTTGTTTCTGCTGAACCTTTTACAAACTCAACTTCGGAACCTTTGCTTACTGGCGTGAGATAATTTCATCCATTGTCAACAAAAGAAAAAAAAATATCAGAAATTCTTAAATATGCGTGAAGGATTTTGAGGACTCAAAACTTTATAGAATATGGCCTTTTTTAAAATTTGGATGGGAACAAGTGACATTGCAAAGCGAGGTCAATATCGGCACTAAATTTACTGTCACCCTCCCCCTCCCCCCTTCGGGCGTGGGGGGTTTGTAATACGCTTTCATACACTAGCACCAATTACAATGAATGTATTCAGAATTCACCAAGCCACTATTCCTCTTTGAAAGGCAAGACGTATTGGTGGATACCGAGTGGAAGAAGGTGGCAAGACGAAGGTTGAAGCTTACATAATATATACATAAATATTTTAAGTATTGAACTTCTGACTCAGCAAATATTCATGATGTCAACACCAAGACACAGCAAACATTCATGATGTCAACGCCAAGACAACAATATGTTGAACAAAAGTAGAGTTTATTGCGCAATTGGTACGACCCTGTGGCTGCTAATCGGCTTATGAATTAATATAGGAGGCTCAATACTCTCTCAGGAAACTCATTGGTATACATATACACCTCTGCTATATAAGAAGATGCAGTTAATGACGTAAATATAGCAAGATCCATCAGTCAATAACGGGCCTCATTGGTACATGACTAAAAACAGCAGTATAAAAGGACATCTTTAGGCATGTGATAGGAGTGGCAATTTAATGACATGTGTTTCATGTTGCATATTTTTGTGTGCAGATGAAGGCGTGTAATGCTATCGCATTGTTTTGAATGCGTCGGTAGATAGATAGATGGATGGATGGATGGATGGATGGATAGATAGATAGATAGATAGATAGATAGATAGATAGATAGATAGATAGATAGATAGATAGATAGATAGATAGAGAGAGAGACACACATACATGCATACATACATACATGCATACATACATACATACATACATACATACATACATACATACATACATACATACATACATACATACATACATACACACATACATACATACACAGACAGATAGATAGATTGGTGGGTTTGGCTAGGTTGCTTGGCAGACATGTAGGTACGTAAGCAGGTAGGTAGGTGATAGGTAGGTAGGTAAATAGGTAAGGGCACAAGGAGCTATATGCACGTAAGTCAGTACCCATTCTCTGGTACATTGTGGCTTTATTTGAGCATCTTAAACATTATTTGGGATTTAAAGTAAATTTTTAATTATCGTTTTATGTCATGCAATCCTCTAATGATTTTTAAAGTGAATCGCTCATTGCAACAACAGCTTTCCCATATAGCTCGTAATAAAAGCAACGCAATGCAATATGATCCAGTGAGAAAGTTAAAGTAGGTAAGTAGAAAGTTAAACATATGTTGACCGAGCACGAGCACGTGCCGTGCTAGTAACCCCGAAAACCCTGATAACCACGATGATGTTTCTTAACAGCACAGCCACAATGCAAAGTTGCATCAAAACATCAGAAAATTACATCGCAAGTTCAAAGTTCCTGATATTAAATGTTATCATTTGTCAAATATTTACTGGGATGGGAAAGGGGTCCAGCAGAATTTTTGACGTAAAGGTACGTACCCAAAGTTGGAACGGATGAAGCGGTAGGTGGCGCTGCTTCGACCAGAATAAGTAGCAATAGCAGAAAACTGCCAAACAGGCTCATAGCTGCAATAGAAGTTGAACTTTTGTAGGCAATGCATTCACAATAATCTTTTAGCATACATGAATGAATTTACAAACCAATGTCTCTGAAAAAGATTTCGAATCTGATAGGTAGAGGTTCACTTGACGTGCTTCTGTGTATACAATTTAGCATGTTTCTCTTTTCTTCACATAGTGTTCCATATCGAGTGGAGATTACACTGAAAGAGAGCACATAAGACTCTGTATTTGGGGGAAAAAATCCTAAATTAAAAAAAAAAAAAAAAAAAAAAAAAAAAAAAGCAATGGTACATTATAACATGCATACAGCTGTTTCAATAGGGTTGTGCATGCATACAGCTGTTTCAATAGGGTTGTGCATCTATGAAGCCACGCATGTGATATGGTAATTCGCCAGTCCCAATAAAACCAAATGCAACCATTACATTTAGTAAAAATGTAGCAAAACAAAGAACACGCGCATCGTATAACTCTATGGGACTTAACGTGATGTACCTGCATGCACGGTTTCCCCATTTAAATTCTCTATGCCCGTGTGGACAACAATCGCTGTGCTCGGAATGAAAATAACGATCCTAGTTTCCAATTATTTGTAAACCGACTTTTCAGTCAAGATCCTGCATTCCTACGGTTAAGATAGTGGAGCCCACCAAAAACGGTTTGAGATAACAGCTTTCTAAATGTGCTGAAAGTGCACGAAGGAAAATCTTTGCCTTGGTCAAAACCCTGCATTTAAACAGTTTAAAAAGAACTGACGGTTCAGTGTCATCAATTGCGTCCGCCTCTTTGTTATCAAGAGCAATCAAGATAATTTGACAACATCTTCCCTAGGCGCACCCTAAGTGCAATGAGCCCAGAAAATCTGTTACCTCATTCTCCACGGGCTCGGGCAAGCTTACAGATAAATATTTGACACATAAGGATATCTGCAGTAAGAATCTTCCATTCAATGTGAAGTGTAAAGCAAATTGAGAGCTGCAACTATCAATTTAACAGGGTTTCATCAATAACTTCTGTTAAAGCAATCTGTCTAGTGACAGATGTTCAATTAGTGTATTTTTATTTGCGATTATATGGTCAGTTCGTGAATTTCATTTTTTTCTTGACAACGATTAAGACTGGTGCTGGCAAATGTGCAACAACTGTGCATCAAACATGAAGGTTTGCAGGTTTGAATATTCATACTGAGGGCTGCTTTGAATTGCACCCTAAGTGCAATAAGCATTTTTTGAAGCCTATGTAATAAGGAATAAATATCTGAATTTATCTCCCTTGTGTTTCCAAATTTCATACCGTTAGTTAAGGAGGCAATATATGCTGAAAATGTGTGGACGTCTCCATCTAGACTGAAGCCATCCAATGCAACCTCCCAAGCAGAATGCTGTATTCAGCCGACCAATTACCAATTGTGTTATAAAATGGTTCCAATGACAACATGACGACAAACGTTACGGGGAGTCAGACAATCATACATATAGCTGTTATGCTCATTGCAATGATGCCCATTCCCTTTGACCAGGCTATGTGATTACAAAACTGTGGAAAATGTTTTTTCCCACATTCAAAAAGAGGTCATGCTGACAATGGCCAGTTCATTGTTCTTGCTGATGATCAGTCAAGTGCAGTGAGGCAGTAAGTGTGAGCAGGGACCTGTTCTGAATAGCAAGTCCCATGGGGAGTCTGCAAATCACGCAAGCTAAGGAAAAAACACACACACAAAACCCCCCACAGATTCTTGGGTATATAAATTCACTTTAATATGGAACATGGTAGCTATAACCATGCATTTTTACTCAGGCAATTCCATTGGGTAACAAGCCATAAAGATAGCTTTGTATGGCAAATGTAAAAAACAAAACAAAAACAAAAAACAAAAACAAAAAACAAAAACAAAAAAACAAACAAAATAAAAAAAAACAGCATTGATGAAACAAACAATATATATATATATATATATATATATATATATATATATATATATATATATATATATATATATATATATATATATATATATATATGTATATACTGTCACATACAATTGACATTCCCATGATCCTCTCTCAAGCCACCCCTTTGTTCTCCAATCGGATGCCACTGAGCGTAATTAAGCAGATTTTAGAGTATATCCTAACATTAAATCGGGACCTGCTTTTACATTTTATTCAATCATTTCACACATGATTATTACTAACTTAGACCCTCCCAAAATATTATATAAAAATGGAACTTCAGTGTTCCTTTTACTGACAATTCTGGCTAGGTACCTAACCCTTATATCTATAGGGCATGTGCGCAAGGAGTCTCCTACTTTGATTTTTTATAACAATGGCCCAACTGTCTTCCCCAATACTCTCTGCATTAGTTCTACTAATGGAGCTGTAGAGTCAGTACGATACCCCATAGGCCTATAAATGGCAAGAAAATTCATTTTGGTTCATGTGTGAACTGAAATGGCCTGGTATATATATATATATATATATATATATATATATATATATATATATATATATATATATATATATATATATATATATATATATATATATATATATATATATATATATATATATATATACATATATGTATATATATTTTATATATTGAAGAAGGCATGACTTGGTTGGACATGTGAAAAAAAGAAATTACAGCCTGGATAAAACTATATTTAAAAAAACATATCTCATTATCATATGTGAATAGAATTAAGGTTGACATACCCAAGGGGATGATAGCTGGAGGGTTGCTCACAATAGCTAGCTTGAGTGGCGTTACAATCCTTCTTTTGTCCAGAGAAAGTTCGGGTCCTGACTTGTGTCACACACTTTGAAATGAGTCAGATTTAACCCATACTTGTCTTTACATGTCCAGTATCCAACTATGGTGCCATATCAAATCTATCTTCAATTATTTTTATGATCTAGATATTACGTCACTTCTCTCTATGTCTTGGGGTAGTAATAAGGGTATTACTACTCGAAAACTATGTTGACAGATTTCGGTGCTTAGCTTGACAGTGATGTTAAGTGGACATGTTAATGCCTATCATAATTATAGAATAGGAGTTTAATGGGCCAAAATGGTATTTAATTGGCTGAGGTGTCGAACTTGATTTCAAGTGACTCTGCCTAGGATACTGGCGGTTTTTCTTTTTCTTATTTTTTTTTCATTGTTATTATTATATAAATTCAAGTTTGCTAATCTGGTCGTCGATAAATTTATCGCTGCTAAGATTGGCTCCATTTAGAAATTAGATAACATGTACCCCGACCTCAAAATACATTTTAGGAGTTTATTTTTCATAGAACATCTCAACTATATTCCAAACAGGAAGACCTTGTAGAGCACAGGCGTATGAAAATATTCCGAGTGCGAGAGCACCGATGCTGCTTGTGTAGTAATACCACAAGGCCATCATCCCACGACCAACGTTACTCACACCACTCCGTATACATGTGAATAAAGTACATATTCCTCACTTGAATATGGTAAAACCATACATGTATGTGTTCCTTATCTGTTATTCTCCATGTTGAATCAAGTTCCAGTGCGTTTCCAAGCGTACGGTGCACAACACACTTACATTACTGTCGCTGACGCCCTGTTTTGTCCAGATACTTTCGTTATTTATCTTCCGGTTTGCATGACCGGGAAGAGTGCAAATGGCAACGTAATAGCTGGTGTGCCGATGCAACCGCAATCAAGGCGTTCCACCTGATAACCAGCCTGAACAACTTTGTGAAGCCACCACTGGGTACCCATGTAGAGCGAAGTGCCATGCTACCTTGCACTTGACATCCACTGTACAGAAGTTTCTGCAACTTAGATATTGGTAAATTGGGCCTGGAAGTAAAGCTGCAGGAATATTTCTCACTTGTCAAAATTTTAGGGCGAAGACCACCCCTAGGGAGGATAAAAATTTGGTCTTATGAGACAGGTGGTCTGATATGAGAGGTACAAATAGCAAAAGTACTAATAAAAGTAGGTTAAAATGGTGGTCTCTCATTAGGGTGTTGTTTTTTTTTTTTATGACATATCACTGCACATTAAATGGGGTTTCTGTCATACTTATAAGTTTCCTTCTTACTACAGTGTTACTAAGTGCTCATTTGGAAAATGTCAGAACCACTGCAGTCAAGCATCTCAAATTGCAATCATTATTGCTCAAATTTAATTTATTTCCACAAATATGACCATAAGTAGGACTAAATTAGTACAATCATTCGAATAAGATTGGGTTCCTATGAACCAATATTTAGTACCGCCCTGCTCTGCAAGCTCAGGTAGATAGGGATCACAACTATGCCTCCATCATGATAAGGGCACATTTGCAGGTAATGTCACATAACTTGAAACACATTGTAATACTTTCTGCACCAAACATGTGACAATTTCTTGACATCGATGTGACCTCCTATCTGGCAAGTTCCGTGCTGTGGAATTGGGGACACCACTGGGCTGCAGTCAATATGAATAAAGTAGAACCTGTCAGCAGAGACACCTCAGTATAAGGGGTACCCGCCTTTACAGGGCAGTTTGGGCCTTAACCGAGTGACTGGCTCAAAAGTACCATATCTCGAAAAAAATGAACACCTTTTGTCAGAACTCACTGATTGTGTCCCTTTTACATAGGGTTCACTACTCTGTAGTTGGTACACGTGTATAAAAAAAAACTCCTTGCTATAGAAGTTTCTTTTGGCTCAGGGTGAAATCACTCTGGACAATTATCTTTCAAAGTTTAATTTCCCTTCCTCAGGAGCTAGTGTGGCAAAATCACTCAGGATATTTTATTTTATGCGGGTTGCGGGTGTCTTGCAGCACTCTCAACAGGCACACCAGCATATGCATACATCCTGCAATAGTGCAGCACTGGCAGGAACAACAGAAAACGCTGGTGGATGGCCTATCTCAAATGGAAGGAAAGCTCATTCTTTCAGGGGATGGCAGATGCAATAGTCCAGGGCATTGCGCAAAATTTGGTTCGTTATCCGTTATTCAGTCACTCTCCGTTATTGAGTGCATCCATAAACTACTCGATGTTCAGCTTGTCTTTTTTTTCAAATAAAGGAAAGTTGTGGAATTTCAATAAAAAAGATTCTTGGCTTGAAATTCATGTATGGATTCTTGCCCATAAGATTTCATGTTACATTAATATTTTCTGCATACAAGTACAACACAACAGGATGCAATATAATGCAGAAGATTTTATTTCACATTACTTTTAAAATTATTAACATTAGCCAATGTCTGACATTGATTTAGCGGAGAAAGAAATTATAAGTTTACACTCCTGCTTGCAAAGTTTTACAAACCTATTTTACCCCACCCGCCCTTGCGTACTGTATGTACTGATTAAACAAGACACCCATGGGCCTAATGCTCTGGTGGCACCTTGGCTATTTCAAAGTTGCGAGTCCTCAAATGGCTTCTACAAATATAAGCCTTTGTAAATTTGGTGTATGAAACCTCCACCAGATGGCATTTTGCCCGACATGTAATCGCAGCTTATTGGTGTAATTCCTGTGATGAGTATTATTGCACGTGCCAAGACAACAATGGGTGAGTCCTTAACTTTATGTTCCCAGTGACCTTGGGACAGAAGATTAAGGTCACCCAGATTATATAATACAAGAAGCCCACAGGCCTGGTGCTGTGCTGACATTGCCATTGATGTCCAAGCTACATCCTGCCAAATGAATCACCTCTCACAACTTTACAGGCATGGTGACCTCACAAAATAAGTCAAGGTCACTGATATTACTCAAAATTCTAGCTTTGTACATTGTCTTTATATCCTATAAATTAGGCAAGTGTAATCCAATTACTATTCAAGATATGGAAATCTATATCTTAAAACACATTTTGGCTCATGATTTCCGTCAAATTATAGGTGGTGCAACTAGTATCATCAGCAGCCTAGATTTTGACCTCCCCCACAATCCCACCAAATTTGGTGAATATCCGCCAAAAATTAGAGATACTAGAGTGTTCACAAGATTTTCACATTTTGATCCATATTTTACAAAATGTAGGTGCGCCACCAATATCGAAAGGGGCCTAGGTTTACATACACCCTACAAGCCCTGGAAGTTATATTGGTATAATTTAAAAACCGTGGATGTAATCACGCTAAAAAGCAGAAGTTTACGGACAGACAGATATAAGCTGTCAGGCAAATTACAAAGAGTATGAAACCCTGCAAAGAGCCAAGGATGACTGCATGTCTTGCACATGTAAGACACAGTGATACAAATATTTATAAACAAAAATGGGAATAATTACAATTGTAGCACATGCCCTAGTTTTTAATCTTGGGGTTTTTATTAGAATTTCAGTATTTTCAATACTTTGAAAAAATAACTCCATTTGATGAAAGAAAGGGGTTCATATTGGTTTTTTATGCTCTTTGAATTATATTAAGGTAAATGCCTGTGGTATTCTAAATTAAGACATATTATTATCACAAAACTCTGCAAAAACCATGTCTGCTCCAGGAAATCTTTGCATTCTGCACAGTGTGGCACCATTGAGATGAATACGGTATGGAAGGTCACCGTAGTGACTGCACCAATTACTTGTGAGAAGGATCAGGCAGAATGCCGTGTTCATGCTGGTTATGCAGATACACGCAGTCTGGAGAATATCATTTTGTGGTTTCAAATGTAGCCTTGTAGGCCTATTATAGTATTAAGAAATATTATTGACATCTAGATAGGCCTCATATTGCGTTCAATATCCATACTACTACGCCGGCGAAATTGTAGAAGTATACAAGTCACATGCGTGGCCTGCCTTATGGAACAGATCAAGACAAAAAAACAAATGCCTATCCCTTACTGATAGATAACTCATTCAATCCAACCAGGGAGCTGCCAACTGATCAAACGGAATTGAAATTGACCTACCAATCCCGATTGCGGACCAGAGGCACAGCATCAACGCCAACGGCTCCGATGTCGTCAGGCCTCACGTCTCCTCGTCCGTCCGGCTCATGCTGCCATTCCACGTGGCCCCCTTGGTCAAATTGTTCTTCTGAATTCCTTGTATTGTTCTGATTTCCATAGAATTCATTGTAGCTGTGAAAATCCGAGCTGTTCTCTGTGCTGATACTATGTGTTCCTGAGCAGACATGTTGAAAGCAGCGCGAACACTCCCAAGTGTTACACCTGTGACGTCATCAAAGTTGTGACCAACAACGCCTCCAATCGGCCATATCCGTCAGAAAGCACATTTATGCGCTTAATGTGTCCATATGGGGTTACATTTGCATGCCAAAAATAGCGACTCCTGTTCATTTTATGTCATTGTCTGCATTGACATGCAAAATGACGACGCAACATGGACTTTAAGGAACACTGGGACGGCTGCAGTCGTAATCGCGCAGTCCTGGCTAAGCATGTCAATCCTCGTAGAAACTTTGAAAAGGCCTTTTCCATTTTTTAATATACCATCACCGTGTATCTCAGATGGGGTTCTCGTTGTAATAGTTTGTCAAGAGAATCCACATTTAACAGTTAACAATATAGGGACAATAAACATGCTGAAATATAACCGCAATTGGTTGGCTACAAGCAAACGTTTATTTTTTTTCATAGTATTTCAAGCGGTTAAAATTTGAAAATAAAACTTTAAATCACATGAAACCATGATGATAATGTGGCGAAAATTCACTGCTCTCACCTAAGTATAACAGGTATAAATATGAATGGGTGTAACCCAGAAAGGGGAGCGAAGCGCAAGTTTGAATTTAATTTGATGTTTTATTTTATTTTATTTTTTATTGGTATATATTTTGAATCTAAGTTGAAACCTGACATCAACTATAGGTATGCACGTCATAAAATGAACTGAAAAAGGTTTGGCCATGTACATGTTTTATTTAACCTCCGTAAAAACGTAGATAATCACAAAAATGTACTGAATGTTATACATCATCCAAAAGCCCTGATAACAATTTTTTTAGCTTTCAACTTTTATTTTTTCCAAAAATCATAACTTAGAAAAAAGACCTGGATAAGTGTCATTTTTTTAGGCCCAACCTTTTGGCAAACGTATGTGACGTCCATTTTTCGGTTTTTCACCGCAAGCATTTATATTGTGAATTTTTATGAAAAAATATTTATATGTGCAAATGCGCTTGTTAATGCTGAATCCAGTGGTGGGCTGTTTGCCAGATCGGTCATTATGGTTTTATCACCTTCGCGCGTTCAACGCACTTTAAAAAACGTCATTTTTTGCCCTTTTCATCATAGTTCGGTCAAGTTCCGGCTTCATCCGTTGTCTGCTTATCGCAGTCATCCTTCTAACGTTTAATTATTTGAGCATCATGGAATTCAGTTTTTGTCACACTTGAAGATAAAAGGTTTGTCATTCAGAATATATATACCGTTTTCATTAACACCATAAAATGCGGTCGCCTACAGTGCAAGAATAGATGCGACACATTAGCAAGATGTAGGCCTACATCCACACGTAAACAAACAAAAAATTGTGCGCTTGCATCTATAACTTGGGAGTCTCTTGAGAAGGTCCTAACTGACTGATTTTTGTCTTACATTAATAAAAAAAAAAAAAAAATAGAACTTTTATTGTCCTGTTTGTTCAAATATTTGTATAATTTTAGAATTGGTTTGCCTGCCTCGCCATGGGAGTACATTCATGTGAACCACCCATTCATCTCTATTTTCCGAACAAGGGGAAATAGGTCTAAATCTACCAAACCGACAATTTCATGCCATGGTCATGTCTCATAAGAATCATAGGTGTTAATTACTTTTAGGCCTATTTGACGTACCATTAAGATATTCTTCCTCCTTAGTACTTAAGGTTTCTTTTGGTTCCAAAATTAACTGTATCTGATGCACAAAGTTCTAAAATTATGTATTTTTAACACGATGCCGCAGACAATACTATTGGCAAAATGCAAATTATAATGAGACTCAATGAGCAGTCTGATGAATAAGTTTGTTTACATTGCATTCTCCCTAACTTTTGTGTAGGTTTTTCACTTTTTCTTTTTACATACATCATTCCTGACTTGTTTTAATAATCGACTGCAATTTGGGTGCTCAATAAAAGAACTTTTACCTTAAATTTAGGGCTCTGCCTCTGCCTTTTTTGTCCGCAATCGTGCAACCCGGTCTGAACGGTGGCGCCGCAGTGTGAGAGTCTGAAGCAAATTGTCGTCTGCTGCGCTGCCAATCATTTGTAAATAGTGACGCAATCTTCATAGGCGGAGACTCGCGCTGCTACGTGACGTCACGCTTTATTGTGTGAGGCATGGAAGCACGGACATGCGATAACTCACACAGTGCCAAGTTTGTAATTTATGGTGCATAGAAAATAAATCAATGCATTCAATCTAATTAAGTAATTTGTGCACCCCTGATTTTTGCCACGCAATGCATAGAGAGTTTAAATTTAAACAGTTTATTCCTATTTAATTCAACCAATTGCCATGAACCATGGACGGCGGCCCTGTTTGAGTGACTTTGGCTGCTAACCAATGGGGACCGATTATTATCTGATTCTGCTGAAGAAAGCCAGTTTACCCATTGGCTTCCGGTCATGGACAAAAAAATCGAGCTGAACAACATGTCGATCGTGGTGGGTCCCATTGCCGTAGAGGGAGCTTCGCTCCCTATTAATCCCAGGCGCTACGGGATTTCTTCAAAGCGCTCTAGAGGAAGAAGACTGCACTTCTATAGCAAAAGTGCAGAAAATATTGCCCCTGAGCAGGTAAAACACGTCTATGCATTTCCAAATCTACGTCTTCTCCCCCGGTTCTCACCGCCCTTTTTCACGTGCCACTGTGGGCGATCTCATTCTATTACCGGTAACTCTCGGGGGGGGGGGGAGAGATTGTGGGACATCCCAATGCCCCACGGGGTTACTGCCCCCCAAGTTCAATTTTAGTACAATAATTATATGTATATATATATATATATATATATATATATATATATATATATGTGTATATATATATATATATATATATATATATATATATATATATATATATATATATATATATATATATATATATATATATATACATTTATATGTAATGTTTGGGTAGATTTTGGAACTTTTACAGGTTTGTATAAATACCGTATCATAGGCCTAAAAGCTACAGTGCTGCGATAGAATATATCGTTGCTTTTTGCTTTAGGGTCGGCACTATGTTCATCGGGGGGGGGGGGGAGGTATCGGTACTCCTCCGCTTTCATCGGTTGTTGTGTTGATGACGAGGAAAACTTTCTGCCAATGTCGTATTTATTTTTGCTTTGTGTGCTGAAATGTTCAAATCGACCCAACCATGAGATAAGCATTTTATAGCATCCTTTGTAGACGATATGAAGTAATCAACTCGCACTGGATACCATATAGCAGAACTCGTTCGTTTCACTCACTCGTTCTGTTATATTGCATCCAGTGCTCGTTGATATACTTCATATCGTCAACAAAGAATGCTATAATCTATAATACATATATATATATATATATATATATATATATATATATATATATATATATATATATATATAAATATATATATATAAGCGAGTGTCTGTCGATCGACCTATCCTTCCATCCATTTACACACACACACACATTTATATATATATTTATATAAGCGACTGTCTGTCGATCGACCTATCCTTCCATCCATTCACACACACACACACACACACACACACACACACACACACACACACACATATATATATATATATATATATATATATATATATATATATATATATATATATAAAAATATATATATTATATATATATATATATATATATATATATATATATATATATATATATATATATATATATATATATATATATGTTTATTTATTTATCTATTTATTTATTTATGCCTGTCGTTCCGTCTTTCTATATATATCTTTTTCTTTTAATGAAAACGGAAACAGGAAACTCTCGCAGGACGCCCTTAAATCATTGGAGTGCGACCTGTTCAACAAACATGAGAGCCAATAATAAAACTAGCCAAGTTGGGAATACGACTCACCAGAATGGCCCAGTCGATGACCAGATCACCCCGAGTGCGATGACCAGATCACCCCGAGTGCGAAGCACGAGGGGTGATCTGGTCATCGACTGGGCCATTCTGGTGAGTCGTATTCTCAACGAGACTAGTTTTATTTTTATCCAGTAATTTCATACATTTTTGTCCTAGATTTGTAAAAAAACAAGACAAAATACCAATGTTTTCATTTAATATTTATTTCAAAATATCGCACTCATTTAAACCTACGCGCTTCTGACGGCACGGATGAATATTAAGTAGGCCCACAAAGTTTAGATCACGTGATTACAAAATTCATGGCTGCACGTTGTTCAAAAGTTTTCCAAACTTTAAGGAAATAACGTTTTTAACATCAGTTTGTCTCTGGACTATTGACTCTAAATAGTTAGTGTGGTACATTCATGGACGTGCAAGAGATACGCTTGGGATTTGGTTTGTGACAGGGCCGTTGAAGACGGCACCAGCAAAGATGCTCGACGTAGAACTAGCAAGGTGACCACCTTGGCCAACATTTACCGGTGCTAGTGTGCCTGAGTGACCGCGAGCAGGAGAGAAAGAAACTGGGGAACCATTTTCAATGCGGGGCAAGTCATTGTCGACATTTTGACGAGCAGATATTGCTAATGTACCTGCACTGCTGCTACCCTGGAGGATATTACACATTTGTTTCTGCTGCAAAGTGCTAGCCACCGCATAATTGTTGATTGACTGCAAATTTTTATGCCCGCTTAACTGGGCGATCATGTTGGGTGGTGCACCAGCTTGGAACAACTGCGTGCACATGGTGCGACGCACACTATGGTTGGTGCTTGCAGGCTGGGAAGGTCTGCTGCTGTGATGGTCTGCTGCTGTGATGACCTTTGAGCCAGCTTGATTTCCAAATAAGGAAGTATGGCCAGAATGTAAAGAAAGTAGTCCCCTACTAGGGTAATACAGCCAACCTGAACTCACAGTCTGTATTTCCCTCTGTTTCAGTGTAATACAGCCTCAATTACTGGATAAAGCACTGAAACTCAAGGCATAGCTTCACTGTAGATGAGGATCCGGCCTGCTTGTTTGAGAGAAAGTCGAAAGTTGAAATTACAATAGACCCAAACAACATGGACAAACTTATCGTTTTATAAACAAACCGTGTATCCGGAACTTATGGCATTCTTAAAACACTTACACAAGTCTTATACACATCCCATGTCAGATTATGAAACGACACATACAATATAAAGTTTTATATATAACTTACATATAATGGAGCGGTACATAAACAAATATTATTTAAAGGTCCTCTTGATTGAATGGGTATCACAAATTAGAAAGTTGATATTTAGGGTGGTTAGAAATCCTATCTGAAAACCAAAATGTTAAATTTCTTTTTTTTTTCTGCAGCGAAAGTGTGCCACATTTGCGACAGGAAAGCGCGCAAATTTTCTCCGATCATGGGCCGATGTGGGATTGTGTTACTGACGTCACAAACGTAACCGCTGGCTATGGTGCATGTGTTATGAGTCAGAGTGCCTTCAGTTTGCCAAGAGTCATGGCAGATACAACAGAGCTTAGTGGTTCCGGAGAGTCTGAGTTTAGTTTTTCGTTTAAGTGGTCTGACGTGGATGAAGAAGAATTAAAAATAAAAGCTGAAGCAGCAAAGGAAAAGATCACTCAGGCTTGCACACACGAGGGGACGCCCAGAACCCCTGCGTCACCAGTACTGAAGGGAGTGCACCAGTGGTACAGCCAAACGATCCCAACTTGCCGTCTGGGTAATGATATTTTCGAGAAAAAAAAAAACTAGATTTCATTTAACAAGAACAAGCATGAATGCAATAAATTGGAATTTGCGTCACGATAGGCCAGATCTTGTGGTGTTTCAAATTCTAGCATTCACTGAAACAGCTACGGCCTACGTCTGTGGTATTTAAAAGTGGGAACAAAATGTTGGTTATCCCTTCCCATCTGTATGGTCTATGGATGATTAAATACAAGTTTGCATTTATGAATAGCCTTCAATATCAGCACCCCTACTCGGCAGTAACTTGCAACCCTTGGAGGGCAGTAATTTACGTTTCCGTGTTTATGATATCCTTTACTTCAAATCGTATCGATTATGTAACAATGGTAAATATTTTCTTGTGACTGACTTTTTTATGGTTCCATTTTAACGACAAAGGTGCACTTAGATGGAATTTTGTACACTAGATTATTGAGAGCTGGCCGTGGACTGCCATCAACAGTGGAACATGATGAAAAAATGAAAGACCAGCCGCCCACTGGTCTTGGCAGCTGCGTATATCAGGGGTGAATGTGGTAGCTATCCGAACAAGTGTTGTCAAGTAATGGGATCAAATACCCCGTAATATACATCAGTAATTGAATATACGTATTGCAATGGTAAGCTAACTCAACCTATATAGACTGTTCAACCCTACACATAGGTATGGAACAAGATCAGTCCTTGTTTGTCCATATTTGCCACCCATTTTCTCCATCAATCGAACCAGAATGGTGACACACTCTCACATTTTGTTACAATGTTACTTTGTAACAACATCCCAGACCGGCGTTGTCACTGTGATATTTGATCGATTATTATGTGATACATTGTAACAATCGTAGAATTAATATACCTACATTTTGCTCTAATGAAAGCTTTGAAATTAGAATCATACTGAAGATCAACTAGTAAATACTGTAAAAAACATGAATCACTGTTCCTGGTTTTATGAGTAATGCCTAATTTGGCCAGTTCCATGAATCCTTGCATTGTCCAGCGATGGGACCGCATCAGGCAACAGCAGTAGTTTTTTCTTGCCAAACCTTTTCTGAGCATTGTCATATTTTACAAATCAAAGTTACTTCCCAGAAAGTTTTGGCTACATAGGTTGTATCCATCATCGGTTCCCAGGGCCTTGCCTATTGTCCCTGTAAATCTTGAATGCAAGGGCCAACGGTCTACCTAATTTCAGGTCTTTCGGGCGAATGTAAACAAGCTGTATAACTTATTGCCGCAATTAACAGCAACACACCGACCCATCTTGGGCGGGTACAAGAACGAAAAAGAATATTTCCATGTGCATTTTTAATCCTGTTGATGATGGGTGAATAAAATTTGTTTAAACCAAGCGACACTTGACAGCCACAGCTCGCAATCATTTCGCCTTCCGCGCCTTGTGGGTATCGGAAATGAACGGAAAGCGGCGATTGAAGGCGCAGTGAGTTTTTTTAAATAAGAATTTGAATAAACTTATTATTTTGACATTCAAATTTGTTAAAAAGCGCGCCGTATGGTGAGAACACCCCATGGGTCACCCATGTATCAAATTTTAACATGGTCAATCACTGGGACCTTTAAATTTATACGTATGTTCTAGGAAATGATACGGTTAGAAAAAGCATTCCCCTGCGTAATAATTGTAGTTGCATTACACTTTCGCTTTAAGACAAGGAAAAAAAAAAAAAGAAACCATAAACACACATTCCTCGTATCACATTTTCTTCAACGGGTTACTTTTTACCTTATTTTGTCATGCTGGCCTGCACGAACTGAATGGAATAACTGGGGTTGTCTCACTTCTTGCCCGGGGAAAAATCCACCTTTCACAGAGCCCTGTTTATTTCATCAAGGCTTGTGGGCGTTAAATAAAAGAAAGAAAAAAAAAAGGGGGGGGGGCGGTCGGGGGGTGCAAGAATCTGGGGGCACGTCGAATGTGTTTCCCCAAAATCACTTTTAACAACGATTTCAAGAAAGCTCATTGACAAGAGGTAGTTCCAGTATTGTTTTTTACTGTTGCTTTAACTACAGGTGAAAGGTATACACATGACCTATACCAGGATTCACGCAATTTAGGTCGTAGGAGAGAAATCAAACAACTTTCAGCTTTCACATCCAACTGTATTTTCGTTTTTCAGCGTCCCTCTGGTTCTCACACAGATCACCCCTGTAATACACGGACGGGTCTCAATTACATAAATACACATGCCAGGCATGGTTTCCACACGCACATTATATATGTACTGTAACATTCCATGGTACTGTGTATGTTCAAGCTACCGCCAAGATGATCAGGCATTAAAAATGCATACATGATATTACAAGTAAAATTTGTTGTATGCATAAGTATATATTTTAGAGTAACGTAGGGTGTTGGCACGATAAGAGATCCTACATGTATTTTGATATTAAGAATTCTGTTGTTCTAACTCCCAAAGTGGTCCTTCAACACTGACCGCCATGTGCAGAAAGCCATTACAAATTGTCATTCTGAGAATTACAAATGAAAGAAAGGACTTTTGGTATAAATTCAAGGAAAAGGTAAATCTTTTTCTGATGGTTATTTCCACAACTTGGTTGATCGTATCACATATCACATACAATAAAGGAAGAAAGAAAGAAACAGAGAGAGAGAAAGAAACAAAGAAAGGAAGAAAGAAAGAAAGAAAGAAGGAAAGAAAGAAAGAAAGAAAGAAAGAAAGAAAGAAAGAAAGAAAGAAAGAAAGAAAGAAAGAAAGACAATTACTTATCCCATGTTAGAAATAACACAAAACAGAAAAATACAACAGATTGCACTTTATGGGTGACAATTTGTGTATGCTAGACTGTTATTGTTGGTAATAATGATATTTTCATAATTTTTAGAGAACGGTACAATGCATTCAACCTACCTTAAATTACCTGAGTTTATTTAACTAATTGAAGGTTGCTTTTCTGTGTTTGTGCATATCAAATAATATCCATAAAAAAGTGGCGACAACATTTTCAACAGATAAAAAATATAACCTATTTTCCCTGGCATTAAGGACATGGGTTAAAGGTAGTCTTCGCGCACACAAAACATGTTTCATGCTCTACATGTTATGCAATGTAATGTTTGAAGCTACATCATATTTCAGCACTATGAATAGTGTTGTTCCAACTCTAAGAGTGGTTCTCCGGAACTGACCGTCGGATAACGAAAGCCGTTAGCAAATTGCCGTTCGTAGAATTATCATGGGAAGGGCTTTCAATATAAACTCAGCCAAAATGTAACACCCATTTTGTGACGATTATATTTGGCACTTGATGGATCTTATTTGTTTAAACATATTTATTTCAACTGGATCGCCCTATAGTACATCGATATGTCACTAGTCGGTGGGTTCTCACATATAACGAAAAGAAAAGAAAAAAAAAAGAAACAAAAAATAAGAAAAAAAATAAATAAAAAGAAGTAAAACAACAGAAGAAACTATGGGGTATGTAGAGGGCTTTTCCCAATATAAATACAGCTAACTGGGATCATAGATGTAAATTCAGATAGAGATACACGTACAAAGCTGTGTCTTTATCGAAATGTGTGCAAAACATTCAAATATTAGCCGAGAAAAGCTAGATTATCCGGCGCATAAGGTGTATAATATATTTGAGAAAAAATTACCCACATGCATTAATTTCAATCCAATAATGACAGCAAAGTTGATTAACGTCATGACAGCAAAATTAAGGCAGAGATTTAAGAATTGCGAAAACATCAACATTCATCTTCCAATACCAATGTGCAGATATATATGCATATTGGTATTGGAAAATTGTATAGACTTGTACTGCTTTGCCTCCTAGCACACCATGTTCTAAAGTTGGAAGATTTACCTTGCCAACTAAAGTTTCGAAGGATGGAAAAAAATCATGATAAACAAATTAAAGGTGCGTTCTTGTACTTTTTTTCAATTTGGAGATGCTGGACTCTTTACTTTATACATTTTACAGTCATACCATAATAGTGGACAAGGGCTAATTAGCTAATAATATAACTGCTAAAGATGGCGAGTTTTGCCTTCAAATACAATATACCCGACATTCTTTGTAATACGTGAATCATTCTTGATGCCTGTAGTTAAATTTACTGGTATGGCTTTCATAATTGAATTTTTCATCGACGTTTATATCTGAAGTTTAACACCATCTTTGGCTTCAATACTCCGGTTTAAAATCTAAGTAACCTGCGCGGGAGTGAAGATGGAATGGCATTTTTTTTCTAGTTTGGGCACTGAAAAATTACAGTAAACCAAACAGGGACACCTGTTGATTTCTGCTCAATCAGGTTCTTCACAGCAACGGTTATTTTATTTTATGATTTTTTTTTTGCTTAAAGGGAGTTTGAATTTTCCCGGTAACTGCATTTAAAAAAAAAGAGAGCTATATGGCCACCTGCACCAACTGTCATGCCTTTTTACGCTGACGGCCGTGGTTGGCCATCAGAGACGAAGGCGTGTCCGTTTATAAAGGGCAGCGCACCTTCCACAGATCATTCGTGGTCTTGAATACACAGGGCCCGCAGCAGGCATCTTTCTTCTGGTAAGTTGATTTTTACTGGCTGGAGTGAACAACAAAAATTTGTGCCTCTCATGCACCTTAATATGTTGTTTTGTTTTTGTTTTCGTTCTCTAAATCTACGTAATGGCTTAAGCAATAATTCCAATAAATAAACAAACGACCAAGGCATCACGAAGCAAAAGCACATGGCATTTCTTTGCAGTTTCAGCAAAACGTATTGTCTTCCAATACATAAGACCTTGTGAATGATATCATGTTATTGTCACAAGGGCCAAGTAATGCAAAAGACACCATTTGCAAAACAATGATGACAATGATGAATATAAAGCTACTAAAATCTAGTTTACGTCATGCAAATAGGCTAATAATTATCCTATTCATGTGAGTATCAGTCCATGTGCTTCTTCTGATTGCGATTTTTTCGACTTATTTTTCGTAAACGTAGTTTTACACATAAGCAAAGTTATATATGGTTATATTCAATTGACAGGCATGACAGTGTACTGGCAGGAATTGGTAAAGGCAGTCCATCTTTCCATTTCTTTCCTGCTCTCTCTCTTCCTCTTTCTTTCTTTTTTTACTTTTTTTATTTTTGTTTTTGTTTTTGTTTTTGTTTTTGTTTTTTGTTTGTTTGTTTTTGTTTGTTTTAGTTTTTTTCTTTTTTGGGGGGAGGGGGGTGGGGGGTGGTACTGTTCTAATAAAATGTCAACAGCCTAAATGTTTCATTCTAACCGAACCTAAGGCACGTGTGGGTACAAGTTTATGGTAATAATGTATGTAACACAGCAAAATGCTTTTGAACCCTTTCTGGAAATGTACATCGAAGTAATGTGATGGGTATTATATTTCAGGTGCGTAGCTGATTGGTTAACCTGCAAGCACGGCAAGTTGTACATTACACCATCCAGGAGACAGCTAAGGAGAGAACTTCTAAAACTGTTTCAGCCAAGAGATATTTTACAAGGTAATCAATCGTAGAAAACTTGCCTCTGTGCATCATAAAATCTCTTCTCTTCATTTCCCCTTTCTTCTACTCTGCTCTGCTTTTCTCTGCCTGGTTTGTTCTTCTTTCTTTCTTTCTTTCTTTCTTTCTTTCTTTCTTTCTTTCTTTCTTTCTTTCTTTCTTTCTTTCTTTCTTTCTTTCTTTCTTTCTTTCTTTCTCTCTCTCTCTCTCTCTCTCTCTCTCTCTCTCTCTCTCTTTCTTTTTACATTATATTGTGATTTTAATAGGTACGGATATATTTAAGTTAAATACCATACTCCTTCTTGCTGTCTTGCTTCATTTCGTTTCTTCATTTTCCTTTAATACGCAAATGGTTTTGCTGTAGAAACATGGTGGCGAGGAACCTACATGTAGATAAGATCGTGAAGGATGCTCTGAGAGCCGCGCAGGAAATAGCGCCAGAAGAGTATGCAAAACTGGACAATGATGCACGAATGATGGACATGTTGAAAGCAGCCGCCAGGTCGACGGTGGAAGAAGCTCAGCAATTGTCATCTGAACTCAGCCACCTGCAAAGTGACGACCCTGCAAGCCTTCAGGCTACCTTGTCGTCAGTGCTCAGTTCAGAACGCATGTGTCTGATCGAGAATGGCTTTACCTTCCACACATACAGGTTAGGATTTGGTAAAGTTGGCGATGTCAGATCTGTCAAATTTCACAGTCAAAGGAAAGAGAACTTTTTGGAGCCCATTATGCTAAACACCTCAAAAGACACTACCTCGGCTACAATGTTTCAAGATGCAAGCATTATTGTGGAATTAGTTATATTTGTGCTGCAGGCCATGGGTTTTACGGTACCCGATAATGAAGAAGTTGTCAAAAGAGAGGCTGGCATATTGGTAACTCTTCTAGAAAAAAACGCTGAATTGAGTGCACTGATTAGTAAAATCGGCAAGATGATTGAAGCAGGAGACATGGCAGGTGCTGCACGTGGCATATGGGACCTTATTTTCAACAAGGTTTTTAAAATGTTTGCAAGAGACATGTGGAGAATCATTAAAGATTTGCTCAACATGCCATGGTACATGTGGGTGCGCACTGTGGTCGTGTTGGCGGCCAATATAGCTGCCACTGTAGCGACGGATGGCGTGGCTTTGATTGCTACGTTAATCATTTCCCTTGATAGTGCCTACACACTTGCTCAAAAGTTCAGAAACCGTGCTCAATTAAGCGAAATGTAGTGTAGTCAGACCAGAGTCATGCGATGAAATGCATAACAAATAAAGTTGATGCCAGATACTGTCTACATTTCATGGTTTCCGTGGCGCAATTGAAATACAGAAAGGTGTTAACCATAACCTTTTTTTTTTCTGTAAAAGAGTCATCATTGTACTACATCGTATCGATAAGGGTTATTAGTCTCAGAATATATGTTTAATCTCTATTGGGTAGAAACGCAAGATTTAAACATCATTCACTCACAATGTATAGCTGCAAAAGGCACGATATTTTTTTTTAAATGCGTTTTTGGAAACGAAGAGTCAGTCAAAGGGGAAGAAACCACAATTTGGGGAAAACAGTAGCTGAAGACCCCTAGACATTTACGTTCATTGTGAAAGGAGAAAGATGTTCGTCTGTGCTATTGATGAATTAGATCTATTTTATAGTGTGCAAGGGCGTATTGGTCGGATGGGATCCATCTGTCTTTCTAAACAGTGGTTTCGTGGAATAAAATAGCACTGACTACCGATATCATACATATACATGTAGTTGTGCATCTGCTTACTGCTAACTTGAACATAGATAAACATATGATTGTGTTTCTCCGGTTGTGTATAACTTTACTTTGGTAACTTGTGGCGAATGTGCTCATATGCAAACGATTATGACAACTGGGAAACAAAATTAAACAGGGCACAATCTGTATTAAAAGGATCCCTGTTAAGCGTCAATGATCGAAGACACTTCTGTCAGGTACTGTTTCACCAAGGTTAGTAGCACAGCTAATGCACACAAATTTTACTAAATGTTGAATGTAACTGAAGAAGGTTGCTAATGATTGATAAGCGCGAATTTTGACATCACCGTTGCGTTGTCAAGTGGCAACACAAAACTGGTTTCAAGCATCCCTATTGGAAGCTATTATTTCAGGTATATGTACGATGTAAGGCCCCTATCAAGGCCCTCTAAGGGACTGAACATTTGTGCTGTTAATTTGGGATTTGTCCCAAGGTTGTTATAATTCAATCATGGATAAATAAAAGATGTATCTGTATATTATTGGTCTTAATATAAAAATGGTCTCTTTACGGACGTGATCTTAATGGGATGTTTTACTGTATATGTAACAATTCAAGCACTACTAGTTGAATTTGAACTTGATAGAATGATTTTGTTCCATTTTATAAAATGCACAGTATTTGTAATGTACTTGATTTTACTCATATATATATATATATATATATATATATATATATATATATATATATATACATATATATATATATATATATATATATATATATATATATATATATATATATATATATATATATATATATATATATATATATATATATATATATATATATATATATATATATATATACAAAAGGTTTAATAAGGCACCATACTATGCTTGGCGGTATCCGTATCATTTCTACGTATTAACAAATAAGTACCTGAACTTTGTTCCTTGAGAGCCACAAGTGCGTATTGTAAGTTGATGAGTCAAAGTGACTCAGATGAATGAAATGAATTGTTAAAATGTCGATTTATTACCTACAGTGTCATATATATATACACACACACACGCACATATATGTATATATATATATATATATATATATATATATATATATATATATATATATATATATATATATATATATATATATATATATATATATATATATATATATATGTTTGCGTGTTTCTTCTGATGCAACCATATATTAAGTGGGCCTACTATTTGCAGACAATCTTTTTAACCTTTTAGCATAATGCTTATTCTTGAACGATGTTAAGAAATACATTGACAAAATTTTTGGGGTACCTGTATGCACATTTTGATCAATTTCTTCTGTAAAAGAGCAACAACATACACGTGAATGTACTAGCATCATATATTTCCATGTCGAATAATACTTTTAACTATTCTGGAATAGCAACGATTTTTAAAGATAAACTCTTGTACCTAAAAGAAAACATCGATAATAAAGTTGGTTTCGCAACAAAAAACTGCATTGTATGAATGTGGGTCATTTATTATCTCGGCACGCAACCCTGCCCATATACAAATGATAACCAAGTCATGAAAAAGTATTGGTGAACTCAGTGTTTAGGCTTGGGACGATACCTCAAGATTAATGTGGATTGATTTCAATGGATTAGTTTTTTTGCAAATGAAAGACAAACCTAAAACAAGACAGGTCTGCATAATCCATTAAAATTAATATTAATATTGTAACTGCCACCTCAGTCACAGATTTAGGTGCGTGAAGTAATTGATGGAAGTTGCTATAATCTGGATAATACAATTACTGATCACAACCGAATTTCTCACATTGCACTGGTCCCTAATAAAAAAAAAAAGTGTTGCGCCCTTGCATCCTGTACATATCCAATCAGTTCGGGCAATCAGATTCATGATTCAGTCGAACATAGATCGTGTGTTAAGCAGCAAAATATATGTGGTAGTGTAGGTATTGTGGCGGTGATCTTATCAATTGCTGATACTTATATATTAAATAAATATGATGCTCAATTACGCTGTCTTTTGGCATCTGATTTTGTTTCTCGAATCCAACTGGGAACAGTTCCATGCAGTCCGCTTGGAACGGTTCCACGGAGCCGTACATTACCATTAATTTACTGAAAGAGTGGGAGACTACATGAACGGTTCCTGAATATTTCTGACGGTTAATTGATAAAGGAGCTGAAATGTAAGGTCTGAGAAGACATGAAAATTACCATTTCGTTACTGGTGTACACATATGTACATTGTTTTTTGTCAAATCCTGACGTGCCATTTTCACATAGTTAAGTGTCGTAACTGAAAACTAAAACTTTCGGGCTGTTAGAAGGGTTGACGGAAAGGGGATGAACCGAAAGATTTCTGTAGGTAACCCCGGCAAACGGAACAGTTCCCAACCTCACAATTTAATATTGGTGAACATATACTAAAAAGTCATAAAAAGAATTAATTTGTTGCCTGGAATGATGGAAATCATTTACTTATTAAAAAAAAAAAAAGGTTCCAAAACTGCAGGAAAATGAATGCGTTCCCACGAAGCCGGCAGAGCGGAATTTCCTGTCCAAAAAAGCCCACCCCCGCCTTATAAAGCATCTCAGGAGCACAAAGTACCGTTGCATGTTCCGTTAGATTCAGTGATAGGCCTTCCATCACTGTAATCCTTACAGCCTGTTTAGGCTGCAATTTTTTTTCCACAATACAGTCAGTCATATATTTAAACCTAACGTTTACTTTTCAACAAGAGTTTTTAAGCAAAACTACATTTTCTAGGCTGTTTCAGCGGACCTCACCGTAAAAACATAAGCCTCGTTTTGACATGTACACTTGCAAATGTAAACAAACAAAATGACATCCTAGCAACAGAACTACAGCACAAAGATGTGATCACCATCAGTTTTTTCCATCGAGATCACAGTGCATTTCCTCATAAAATATGAAATGTACTGATACAAACAGCTTTCTAGCGATACTAACAACCACGCAAATAAATGAAAGTAAAAAATCCAGATCACCTGACGAATGCAGGTGGCAAGGGACCTGTCAATCGACAACTAAATATGGCTATTCTTTAAAGTTACCGGCAGGCCTTACAGTCAATGTAACAATTTGATTTTAAATACAAGGGAGCATAAAACAATAGCTAGGTAACAGTTTGACTGTTATATAAATATATGGACGTTTCACAGTGCTTTGAAGGTGAAAGGTCAAACAGCAGTTTGTGTGGACAAATCTTGTCCTTTATTAAGTGTAGCTTCGGTTCCGTGGAGACGTTTCTCACCCTATATGTGTTCCTTTTTTTTGTCTCCATATTTCCTATGTCCACATTTCTTTAACTGTTGATCAGTATTTGACAAGGATGCTTTCACGTTATTCAATAAACGTTTGATTCGAATAAACCTCTTATATCAATAAATATTGTTTTATATTTATTGGTAGAAACAAATGGGGAATAATAAAAATTCCAATACTTTTTATGGCATTTGCAGTCATATTTGTTCATGACATGTCAAATTAATTCAATACTTCCATGCCATAAGATATATTAAAAACACAAATATGCTACTTTAATATCTGTACAAAAGTGTGTGAAGATAGTTTCATCTAAAAGTACTAAATTAAGAATCTTTAGATTAAAAACATAGCAAACTAGTAACATCTCCCAGCTCAAGTCGTTCAAACAATTAAAAAAGGAGCGAATGTCGCCTAAGGGTGAGTAGATAATCAATCAATGTGGTTTCGTATGGTATTATGTCTGCCATTGGTCGTATATATTTCTCTTTATGTTCATATATATATATATATATATATATATATATATATATATATATATATATATATATATTACTACCATGATTAGCAAGCTGATGATATACTAGATAACATATACGTGTATTTGAATTACGCTTGGGTTCTTAGGTCGGAAGTTTCTGGGGGTTCAGGTGCTGATGCCTCTCGGAGATTAATTGTTTGGCAAAAAAATTATCAGCCAGCACTGGATTTTGTGCGAGAGCCAATCAAATGTTTCTCATGCAGTCCACCAGTAGCTGTATTTAGTGTGCTCAAACATGTGAAATGTCTAGTTGGAAAAATATATATATATACAAAAAAAAAGCTCGGTTTCAAGCGTCAAGATAAACATTCTTGGTGCATCAGTTGAGTCCTGATGTGAAAGGATAATAGAAATGAAGAATATGAAGCACTCCGGTCTTCAATACGGAGGGGGAGAGTAGTGTGATTGAACGGGTAAAGAGGCAGAATTAATTTTTAATAATATTCAAAGAGCTCATAAAAGAATAAAAGGTCATTATTCTACATGGCATTTTGTAAATCAAACACTGGATTATTCCCTTCCGATGTGCACAGCACCTGGACATTACATTGCAGGCTATGTGGAAGCTCGTGACCCCACTTTATATTGAAACCTTCTAGTAACTAACCGTGAATATTGATTGATAATATTGCATTTATCTGTTATTGTACACATGTGCCATTTACTATGTGTACTTGTTGATGTCGTATACACTGGCTCGACATTTAGAGGCGAGACGCCCATGTTATAAATACGTGTACCGTTTGTTTTGTATTGTACTTACATGTATATATATATATATATATATATATATATATATATATATATATATATGCCAGTGTTCAGTTACGTTCGAAACCGTTACCGTTTGCAATATTTGGTAATCTCTTTTTTTGTTTTTTAAATTTGTAGTTACGTTTTAAAAGCAGTTAATTATATATATATATATATATATATATATATATATATATATATATATATATATATATATATATGTGTGTGTGTGTGTGTGTGTGTGTGTGTGTGTGTGTGTGTGTGTGTATACATACATACATATATTAGTGATTCCAAAATGAATTGTCCATTCCATTCGGACAACTTTGCCCCATCATTATATCTCCAGTTCTACTCATGGTAGAAGCTCCAAATTCGGACAGTGTGCGAAAATGGGTTCTTATAGTAAATTGGCACAATTTTTTCAATACTGCCTTATGTTGGGAATTTAGACAATTTCCTGGGAATATATGCGAATTCCTAAGAACATAAGACCAGTCCTAGGAATGTAGCAAAGTCCCAGGAACATAGTGGTCACCTCCCAGGAACATAGTGGCAAATTGCCAGGAACATATTTGCAAGCTCCCAGGAACATATATCAAAGTCCCAGGAATATAATTATAAATTCCCAGGAATATAACTGAAGTCCCAGGAATTATGACCTGAGGTCATGGGAACCTTATTAAGAGTCCCAAGAACTTTAAAATAACAGGTAACGTATGACGACTGCATGCATACATTCAGCAAGCATAACCTTAATGTTTCCTCATATCAAATTCATTTACCGCAAATTTTCTTTTGCAAAATGTGCAAAATTAAACTATCAGTCTAAGCTAAACCAAATTAATGGAACACTGTCTTGAAAGCAAAAGAAAAAAGATGAATAAATAAAAAATTGATCTGTATTCAATGCCTGGGTTGCCATCAATACCCCCCTCCCCCGCACACACACCCCACCCCTACCCCCACCCCCACCCCACCTTCGGCCATATACAAAAAGTGTTTTCACTAGATGCACTCATGGATTCTTTAGGAATTATCAAAGCTATACAGAGGAACCTTTGGGAGGCTTAGTCTGTACAACCACCCTGGGACAGCCATGCATGACGATTAGACCTGCGGCATAGAGGGCCCTTCTGGGGTCATACCCCAACCGGTGGTATAACAAGTCACAACCTATATTTTCTTATAGTTCTATATGTCCTCTTCATGAAAAAAATAGGTTGTGGAATCTGAAAAGCGTTTTATCACATATGTTTTTGCCCGTTTCCATGACATCGTATGCCATTTCTGAGACAACTAAAATTTGTCCTTAAAAATAACTTTGGTGATATTGCTTGTAGAAAGGCTAAATAAACACCAAAATGTGCTCAATTGCTCTCATATAGTCACAAAATACACAGTTTGTTCAAAGTGCCTAATTATCATATGTTAATTTATGCAAAAAACATATGAAATTTACATCGAAATTAGGTATTGTGCGACGGATAGCATACTATATTTACTAAGATATAGTTTCGTTTATTTTAAGAAGGCAAAATGATTAGGAACAGTACTCATACAAGTTTTATTTATCATGTTTATATGAGTATACCATATGCATATTAATTAATATGCTAATATGGCTATCATAAGTCATCTTCGCTTAGGGAACCGTCATAACAATTGCCAATACAACTGATAAAGTAAGATAGTACTTTGTACCATGTATTCACACCTACACGTAATTTACAGTGAACCATCCCATGGAGTTCTGCAACATAACTAATGTATCTCTGGTATCAAACTATGATTCAAGGTGCCTTTTAGTAAAGGAAAACAGTATAAGTACATGTATACACTAAATACAGAAAGCTGGTTAATGATGTTCACAGTTTGGAGATTCTACGCCAAGATTCAATCATCATCTTCCTCATCATCACTGTCTGTTTCAGTGTCAAAAGTGTCATTTGCACACTCATGTCCAAAGCATGCACATAATTCTGTACATTTAAGTCCTGTCTGGAGGGAATGGCACTTTCTTGCGACAGTATACTCAATATCGGTGCAATACATATGAGTCAGGTTGCGGGATTCCAGTGGGGCTAGCTCATTGGTATACATCAAAGGCTTGAAGTAGCCATCATTGGATATTTCCCAGCCGTTACCATTGGGATCCCACACTTTAGGGTTAGGAATTTGACTGTTGTATTGGTGTCTTTATGTCCAAAACCACTTCCTAGCAGTCATTACCCTATTCCGCAATCCGAACTCTTTACTCTCCATAAGCTAACCTGTCTCTGTATAACCTATATACATATAGAAGTGCTATAGTCCAAATTGCACACGTTCCTCTGGAACATTTTGAAATAGGCTGTATTAGCCGAAATAAATTAAAAGGTCTTCGGCGGGTAACTACTCAACATGTTTCGGAGCCTTTTACCCGTACATGTCTCTCTGAGTAGCGGCTCCTTGTCTAAGCTAAATATTCAACAAATACAACTCACATAATAATTAATAAATATGAACGTGGCAAATGATGAATTAGCTAAATACGTGAAGTTTTGCTTATAAATGCAGACCTTCATTATGAAAGAGGAATACCTGGCAAACAAACTATAATTACCAAATTTGTGTGGTACAGGTTCAGTTACGAACAATTTGACTTACCCCTGAACCAATATGTACCTTTTCTAGCTGGACATCTTATTCTAGTTAAACCATCCGCTAGAGTGTAACTGAAGTGGAAACAAGCTGGGGCATTATATTCAGTCCCAGTGATTGTAAAATAAACAGTTGCAGCTAGATCACCTGTATAAACCAAGGGAAATCATAATAATGACTGCAACAATGTACATCCTGCACCAGAAATGTAAAACAAACTCCATGTTGACACCTACTCTTCAAACAATTAAGCTCTATTTCATTGCCAACCCTGAGTCAATGTATCAACGTAATGTGTCAGGTTTGTGATATTTGAAAAAAATACTGTCACTTTTGAGTATTTTTTTAATATTGAGTAAATGTGCACTTAGGCATGTCAGAAAAGAATGAAGGTCATTAGCATTTATGCCAAAACATGTTATCAAATCAATTTTTCTTAACAGGATTTTAAGTACAATTAAGCAAACACGTAAATGTCGTAGGCCGCTGCTTGTTACCGATAGTCATTTGTATTTCAGTCAAGAGAATGCAATGAAAATATTAACCAGATATCAAGTACAATCAGGCAAGACTGTAACTGTCGTAGGCCACTACTCGCTACCGATAGCCCCTGGGGGTTTAACCTAAGAGAAAACAAGCTAGTCTAAAATGTCTGAAAGGCGAACATTAAAACAGAATGATGCCAAAAGATAAAATTATGTCGAAAAAAAAAGCAAGTGTAAAATCTCTAAAATTATTGAAGCCAAACTTTCTAACCATCTCAGGATATTTACAGCAAAATTTGTAGAAATATTTGATCAACATTACATCTTTGAATCCTCCTGACTCAACTTTATTGTAAATAAAAATTTGGTTCTAGATGCAAAATCCTGAAATTTAGAACAAATACGACCAAATCTCAAAGTCTGTGAGAAAAACGTATTATCTCCTATTGTATCCGAAATAATACTGTCTGGGAAAGGATAATTAACTACTTCAAAGTTACACTCATCTATTTTGTGATAGTCTTTAAAACAAAACCTGTCCTTAGTGGCCTAAATATCCAAGTCCAAACACACATCTCTGAAACCATCTTAATTGTTACCCTCCAAAGGGATATCTTTTGGGTAAATTTCTTTTGCAATTTTACTGAAATTTTGTACATTTACACAAGCAATATCATCAATATATCTTATGTTGTTTGATAATTTTGTAGCCATTTGAAAGTCCTTTTTCATCAGTTTATCCATATACTTAAAACTCAAGCCAGGTTAAATACAAATTTGCCAGTAAAGGGGAGCAGTTGCTACCCATTGCAATGCCTTTTATTTGTTGAAAAACCAATGGTCCGCATTGAGCAAAAGTATTATCCAAAAGAAATTTTATAGCATCTATCAAAGTTTCAACAGTGTGCGATTCAATGTTACTTTTTGAATATTTGTTGTGTTATGCTTTCTTTGTATATGAATTGATATTAATGTATGGTTTACCAATAAGGGTAAACATTTTGCTTATTAATTCTGAAAGTGAACTTTCGACTTCATCTATGGGTAGCTTTGTGTGCAGTGTAGAAAAATCAAAACATTTGATATTTTTGGCTTCTACATCTTTGACTTTAGATACAAACTCGGAAGAATTACTAATACTCCAAAAAAATTAATTCATTGTTTGTAGAAATTGCATTACAGTATTTACGAAAATGATTCCTAATTGCAGCCAAACACAATGGCCCTTCTTTTTATAATTGTTTTCTTGTTCCTTTTGCAGCACCGGCTATGAGTCTAGATTTAAAAGGGTTTTTATATAATTTGGGTATCCAGAACAAAAGTGGAATAGAGGAGTCCTCTTCAGAAATTTTGATATTAAAATTCCTTTTCATCTCATCTCTATGCGTATCTATCAAATTATCAATGGATTGTTTGTGTAATTTGTATACGTCATTTCCTCTTATGTCTGAAATATTGTTTATACCAAGTTATTTTTTCAAAACATCCAGATAAAATTTTTTTCAGATGATCCCAAGATTGTCCGCTGCCTTATTTATGGTAGTGACTACAAAACTTTCTTGTAGCACTTTGACTGCTTTTGGAACTTCAGGTTGTTTTAGATTAACTGTATTGAAATTCTTAATGTGGGATTTGTAACAATAAATTCTTCTTCTAGAGACTTTTTTCAAATTTGATAACCATCCTTTAAATTTCTGAAATTGTATTTTTTCTTTCTTTGCCCATTTCATACAGTAGGAATCAAATGCATCACATGTATCCTGAAAAATACTGTCAATGTTCAACTTGGGACATATCCGAAATTTTGTACCTTTTTTCATAATTTCCTTTAAACTTGAGTTTTGTATGATATCCAAATTACCTGTAAATACATGTTTGTGGTATGCATCAACAAAGTCAGAATATGTACTGTTAGACATACGGTCACAATTTTGATTCGCTGCGATATCTTCAAGAGTAATTGAAGCCAGAATTTGCTTGTAATTCATGATACTTTGTCCAATATTGTTGCCATATTTATAAGAAATGATGGGGGGGGGGGGAGGCTTTTATTTTGCACTCCTTGGGAATCATGTTACGAACAAATTTCCATTTGAAAAGGGACTGAATATTTAGTGAATCAATGATTTTGTGGCTGAAAGGAATGCTGCAAAACATTTGATCTATTTTTTTCTTGTAGAATCTGGTTTCCGAATAGTTGTTGTGTAAGCGTACACAATTTCACAAAAATTTTGTGGAAATGTGTGTTCTGAATCAGTAAGACCCAAATATTTATTAATTTTTGTTATATCTCGAAATGATAGGGCCTTAAGAGCTGTATGTAAGTGATCAATGCCATTGTGGCACCAGATGGCACATTGGTATTGTGCCCTTTTCACATGTTGCTCAAATGTATCCTCAGTAGGCGGTAGTTGAGCAGCTGATCGGTCTGTGGTGGAGGCAAGCGTATATCGTATTTTGTCCAAAGTAGTTTTGTAATCAGTCCCTTTTCCTGTGTTGAGAGCTTTGCTACATAAAACACAGGTTGTGGGATTTAGCTTGGCTGGGGGTGGCTTCTTGGATGGCGGTTCCAGGTTCATGATTTTAGGTTCAAGGTACAAAATTATCTAGCCTGCAAATACATTAAAACGTGGGTGTTCTTACCAGGTCCGAGCATCATTTTAGAAAATAATCCAGTTCACCATGTGTATATTGTCAATCATGCAACACATTTTGACAATATGCACAGTCATTCTCAATAACGCTGATAATGAGACAATCACATAGTAGAGTTAGAATCCGACATGGACTCTGGAAGTCAAAGAAATGTGCCCAGATTTGTGCTTTCTGGTGCCTCTACAACACAACACATAAATTATAACATCCTAATTTGAAGATGACCTCATTTGCATTAATTTAATGATAGGGTTTCTAAATTGTCTCCACTCCATATTTTTTTTTTCGGTAATATATATGCTAAATTTGCTCATATTCCAACAATGCGTTCTGGAGAAAGCACTTTTGCACAAACTAGCCAGACCAGACAACCCATAAACATAATGCCCCCCCCCCCCCCCCCCGGCAGACCCATAACATTTCAGTAAAGCTGTGAACGAAAAATGTTGATAAACGATTGGGATTCTATGTTCTATATGCTTTGAAGCACTTTTCAAGGAAATGTAACTTTTTGCATTGGTACAGCACATAATGTGTGATATACATCTCTAGAATCGCTTCAAAAACCCCAACATTTGAAGCCTAATTTGCATACATGACATGGTGTCCACTTCATATACTCCAGTAAATTTGGTATCAGTATATCCCTGGAAATATATTGCCTTCATCATTTAACATTTACCCCCATTTTTGGTAATTCGGCAACTGCGGCAAACAACATCAACAAATAGAGGTATTTATATTGCCAAATAGATGACAAAATTTTGCATATAATTATAATAATAATGATGTTAATCAAATGATTTTTTAAAAGCTTCACGCCTGTTGAAAGAGTAAGGTTAGTGCTACCTTCTGATGAAATTTGGAGTGCTTATCTTGAAAATTAAGCCGTATATTAAAAACAATAGTGAAAAGTAGTCATTTTCCACAAAAAATAGAGGTTGCCATAAAAACGGGCGTGTAAACATACCAAAAAACGCTTTTCGGACTCCACAACCTATTTTTCTGTAAAGAGGAGACATGTGCGCACATTTTTATATAGGTTGTGTTTTGTTATACCTTTGGTTGGGGTTGCACCTATTTTTAGGGCACTTTTGCAGCATTTGCCGCTAGCCTACATGCTTTCTTAGTAAAGTGCGAACTGAAATTTATGTGAAAATGAAACAAAGGTCAAGTTATACGATCCTAGAGTGTAGGCCTAGGTCGAGACAGACCCTCATGTTTCAACCCCCACTCCACCTCAAACTCTCATAAAAATGCAGCCTGCAAATAGTAATGATGATAATAATGATAATAATAATAATAATAATAATAATAATAATAATAATAATAATAATAATAATAATAATAATAATAAAATAAAATGAAGGGTTAGTGGGTCCGAAGCTCCAGGGTCAACGGAAATATGTCTCATACATGTAGGCCTAGGTCGAAGCCTATATATTTTTCCCAGGTGGTGTCAAAGATGGGTGGCCATGCATAGTGACTCAACATTTATTAAACATTGGCAACAAGGCAAAAGGCCTACACATACATCTTTTGATGTATTTATGCACGATGTATCAGTTCTCGATAAGCTGAGCCGTGCGGTTTGTAAAATGCAGCACAATACGTCACTGACCATAGAAAGGAAAATAATTGTTTTAAATCACAAACTTTTGGCTTTAAACTGTACTTCCATGGTTAAAACTGAACAAAATTGTTTTTTCTTGACGAACGGAGGTAGTCTGTGCAAGCCATGTCCCTTCAACCCTACCGAAGATCTTGTAAACGCACCGAAGATCTTGTAAAAGCAATGTAACTATCCTCGTTATAGCAATTGAGAACTCCTCACTGATATTCATAAAGTTCGGAGCGGGTCAATGGAGCAATCAATTGTGTGTGTGTGTGTGTGTGTGTGTGTGTGTGTGTGTGTGCGTGTGTGTGTAAGTATCAAAAATATGAAATCCGTTTATGAAAAATCTGAAAGCTAGGGTTTCTGCGATTATGAAAATGTGTGCCTTTCCTGAAAAGTCTGCTTTCTGCAAAATAAAATGCCTGCCTACCACTTTTTTATTTACTCCACTGCTCTCAGTTCCAATGTTTACTTAAATTCTTTGGACATTCATTTTGATTAAAAGTCCACTGGATCTTCAGATCAAACAATAACCTGATTGAGGAAACACTGTCCGATAGGCCTATATTCGTGATTCATGAATCATGGAAAGAGCTGGCTGCATTGTTGATTTAGACAGCCAGGTGCCTTTACTTTTGGCCAATTAGAACACACGTAGCAGCGTCGCCACGGCTACCGTCACTACAGCCGACATGTTGCCGTCCAAGTGATCATATCCATGGACCATGCAAGATTAGCGAGGCAGAGAAAACTGTAAGTTAGGACAACGTGGGTAGAGTCGATAACGATCTCAGTAATTGACTCAACCCATCAAGTAAGATCAAAGCAAAAACACCAATTAATTGGATCACGACACTTTTCATTCCAAAAAAAAGTTGTTTGAAGCGGGTTTGAAACCCAGAGACTTCCTTCCTCTCAAGTTCCTGCCTTCCTTGGTTGCATCAAGGAGCCCATATTTTTTAGCTTCATTGGTTAGACACGGCAATCACATTTAAACCGTTCCAAATTACCAACTATCCCTGTAGGCTAAAGTGAGAGGTCATTTGGAAACAAGTGGCCTAGATTAGATGAGCCAAATAATGGTGAAATTATGACATTGCCCCAGGTTATTTCCCGGGTACTTAAAAAGGGGTGGGGTACATGAGAGTTGGGGGCTTCCCATACTAGCGACAGTAGGGTACTGGGCATTTGTATTTGCTTTACGCACGTACTAGAATGCCTTTTAATTTCTATACTTTGTACCAAGTATTATTTCTCCAGAATCTCAATGTCTGTACCTTGTACTAAGACAATATTATTATTTGTACCGGCGTCCACCCAGACCTCCCGTCCCCACCCCCATGAAAAAGTGTGGTGATATTTCCATATAAAACCAACTTTGCAACTCACTGACTGCTTCTTTGTGTGTGTGTGTGTGTGTGTGTTTTTTTAAGTTTGTTTTTGTTCTTTTTTGTTTGTTTGTTTGTTTGTTTGTTTTTTTTTTTTTTTTGTTTTGGTTTTTTTTGGGGGGTTTTTTTTTTGTCTTTTGTTATTTTTGTTTTTTGTTTTTTGTTTTTGTTTTTTGTTTTTTGTTTTTTTGTTTTTTTGTTTTTGTTTTTTGTGTTTTTTGTATTTTGTTTTGTTTTGTTTTTGCTTTGTCTTCTGCTGTTGTTGTTGTTTTCTTGAATCTTGTTTGCCAGGTCAGTTGGCCGATCACAATCGATCAGCTCAGCAGGTGAGTCATCATGGCAATTTTGGTGGTTTTTTGAGGATAATAGTGTCTGAGAAAAACTCCAGACAAATATGCCTGCAGAGAGAGAAAGAGGCAGAGAGAGAAAAAAAATGGCAAAAACACAGTTCTATTATTTAGTCATATAGAACACGTTGAAGTCCTAGTGATCATGATTGAAGAAAAGATGTCAAATACATACCGAGAGAGTGATGGTAGACAGATAATCTCAACACAATACAACAAAACAACCAATGGCCCAATTTACCATTTACACCTCCTTGCAAATAACAGTGGTTGGCTTGTTTATACAGTGGCCAAACTTGTAGTAAAAAATCACAAGTGGGACTCAGATATACAAGATAGATTGTACCCTGGGGAAGGGAGGAGGGAGGGGGTGTCCCAGTACACCAGTACAGGAAATACTTTTGCCTTAACAAATCAGGGAATCTATACTTGGAATAAACATTAAATGAAATTTGCTAACTTCAAATATTGCATGTACAACACCATTTTCCATGTTAGATTGGAAGAATGCAAATCATGACTGGCACCCATGATGCACTACAAACAATGCGCTGCTAAAAACAAACAAACAAACACACACTCATATATTTATGATCCAAGGAGTGACATGCAACAAATATACATACATTACCTGCTCTTTCAAAGAATGACCAGTGTGTACATTGTATACATATTATGGTCTCCGAGTTTTGTGGGTTTTTTTGTTTTTTTTTTTTTTTTTTTTTTTTTTTTTTTTTGTTTAGGACACGTGCACACTTGCTTTATTCACTGTCGTTATGAATAAACATGAGATGGAAACATGCAGTTTAGTTGTTTGTGGCCACCTGATTGTGAGTGTGTGATTGACTTCAAAGAAAGTGTCCCTTAACACTTTCAAAATGCATTTCGCTATCTTCACTTCTCAATGTAGTCTTATAACAAGCTCCGTTGTACCTATCTTTTCCTGTTTAAGAATGTGTGAGGATAAAATGAGGAAGCAGTATTTGATTTCTCCAATTACAACTCAATAGTTTGATGGTAATCAAATATCTGGGAAATGCATCTTCTAAGCTCTGTTAAAGAGTTTTCTTGTCTGTTTGAAGGAAGGTATCATTTTGAACATTTTTTCCCCAGGTTCCCAAATGGTTTTCACATATACCTCAAGCATTAAATGTGAAGCAGCAGATATAAATCAAAATGCAATATTCCGATGCAACAATACTTAGGACACTGAAATAAATAATATAGTTCTCAATATTGGTGTTGTCCTAACTTGTGTTGTTATCTGTTTTATTTTATGATAGTTTATTTTATATCCACAGTAGTCTGTCCATACAAAAACTGCTTTTAGAAGACCCCCTGTGTTTTGTGACCCTATACTATTTTAGAGCCAGGTGTCATTTTTTTATTAGAAGATATGTGTTGAGTATTTTTTTATTTGTAAAGTGGTTTTATCATTTTTCAATCTTGAATCAGAACAAGGAATGATATGATTCTTGCTATATGCTTACACAACGTAGGATATTATACTTGTTTGAAATAGGGAACACATGGCTGGATTAGTCAAAGTGGTCTTTTATTTTTGGTGGTCACTGGCCAGGTTTTTTATGGTAATCGCCATAAAGAACAACTTACTATTTGAAGACTGGTGCTTTCAATGGCAGTTTGAAAGTGGTCACAAAACACACGTGGGTCTTCCAAAAGCAGTTTGTGTAAGCATAGAGCAAGAATCATATCATTCCTTGTTCTATGATTCAAGATTGACAAAAAATGAGAAAAACCACTTTACAAATAAAAAAAATACTTAACATATGTTCTAATCAAAAAAAAAAAAAAAAAAAAAAAAAAAAAAAAAAAAAAACAAAACACCTGGCTCCAAAATAGTATAGGGTCTAATGTATGTACATTCATTTCTGCAATGATTCAAAAGATGTGGATTCGAATTCAAAGAAAGTGGTTAAGTTATTGTCCATATGAGACAAGATTCAAACTTAATGGTGAATACCTGCCCCATGTTCCGGGAATAATTACACTCAATTTTCAGATATGACTTCTTGGATCATGGATGTGTGTCTTATACTTCCAATATAATTGTTACAGTCCACGTTTCTAATAATTTGAAGTCTCTGACACGAGAACCATGTAATGTAGGGAGTACAAGTCAAATGATACACAAGTTGAAAGTTCGGAGATAGAGAACGAGCCACCAGTAACGTGCACACATGTTATATTTGTTTTTTTTTTTTGTTTTTTTTTTGTTTTTTTTTTTATTTATTGCTTTGCCTAGTCATACGGCACGAAAATTGTACACCGCTTGTGAGAAGTCTTGCTAATGATCGAAAATAAAGTTAACAGTAATGTTTCACCTTTACAATTTGTATGGCTTCATCTGTGAATTTTGAGGTCCCCTCTTTCTACACAGGTCTGACAAGTTCCTCATGACAGAACGAACCCTAACGTCGTGGTAAGCACCTATGGCTTGTAGTCTTGCCATAGTTTACTCAGCTTGTCATATTGTATTTTAACATATGTAGCGTCTTTATTTTTCCAATTGTAGTTGCTTAATTTTACTTAAACATATAGCCAAGTAGTCTTTTACACTTCACTTTAGATATGTTAGTTGCTGTATTTTTTTGGGGGGGTTGGGGGGGTTGGGGGGGGGGGTTGATTGTAGGCGTTCCTTACAATGTATTCAAGTGTCCTTTTACATTTGCTTTTACAAATTCTTGTTTGTCTTTTGTCTTTTTTTAATTTTTGTTTTGTTTGTTTGTCTCTGCGTTTGCTTGGTTGTGTTTGATTTTTGGTGCTTTTTTTCGTGTTTTTTGTTTGTTTTTGTTTTGATTTGTTTTGGTTTAATATAAAGGTGTTTTTACATATTGCGGACTTTTTACAAAGAAGAGTGTCATAAGGTTACATGTAGCATTTGATCTAGTCTAAAAGCCTACCAGAGTTACCTCCACCATAAATTTAACACATGCACAGACATAAGCATCATATAGCATTCATCCATTTGAGCATAATGCAGGCATCAACCTGAACACCACCTGCTGATCAAAACTTGCCCATTTCCAAACTTAACTCTATAGTTTATTAGGCAACGTTACTGCAAGGCTGATAAGTGTACATAGTAACCCCTAGAAGATGCAGAGCTTAGCATTTGGCATCTGCCGACCCCGAATCCAGCACATAGATAGCATTTGAACAGGCGCAGAACCAGAACATTACGGGCAGTCTGTGCAACTTCCAGGTACGTGGTTTGGGCTGCATAGGCTGGGAAAAGAGCTGTCAGAGAGGTAAGGACATTCAAATACATTTGGGATAGAAACTTTCGTCACTTTTTAGCTGAGATGACGTTGGTAACATGAGCTTGAAAAATATCATTCGTCCTTTACACGTGTGTCGTCCATTCACGTTTATACTTCCCACTGCACCAAAAGCATTGGTCGAATCTTCTAACCTGGTGGGGATCCACATTGGGTGGGTCTGTACTGGTAAGGGATTTCCAACTAGTTCCATAATATCATCATCATCATCATCATCCTCATCATCATCATCATCATCATCATCATCATCATCATCATCATCATCATTGTATTGCTTGGCCAAATCTTTCGATATAAATGATGTTTTCTAAAATAAGTGGGTATTTTGCTTTAAAATTGCATGGGTAACTTCTGGGTAACCTTGGACCCTAATGCCAACAAATGGTGCCGTGATATGTGTGTGTGTGTGTGTGTTTTCGTCATTTTCCACTTTTTCTCAAAACTCCCCCAGGTTATGGTGAAATTTGGTGGAAACGTAGCTTGTGCAAGGGTGAAACACAGTTGCTCACCAGGTGAAGTAGCTATAGGACACTGATCTTTAAGTTTTAGCCCTTCTACCTTGTCAGTCACAGATATGACAAAACCGGTTTGCTTCTGCCTGTCTGTCCCTTTGCTTAGACTTGTTTATGGTTTTGACTTCTCTAAAGGCTGTTGCAAATGTTTTAATTTACACATGGGTGTTTCACAGGAAGTCCTCTACCAAGAGTGTGAAGCAAGTAGTTCCTTTTTTTTTTCTATTTATGGATTTTAATATTTATCTTTGAAAAGAAAGAACTGTCTTACCAGGGGAAGGACTGGACCAATCGTTTTGATGTTGCATGCAGGGTAATTTTGAAGTCATATAGTTTACAGTCTTGCCACCAGGTGTTTCCTTTTTTTCTAGGCCAGCCAAGCGGAAGTACATAAAATGCTATTACAATACGGTTGAAATGTGTTGAGAATTATTAGGATATATCAATTTTGGCCAATTTAGGTTATATGAAACTTCATGATCATGTGTTGGTATCGTATAAAGTGCACTTCTACATAGGCATGTAGCAATACAGTGCACATATCAAAATATAATATGACTGAAATATGGAGGTTGGTAAAAACTGTGATATTTTGCGAACTTTGGGTGAAGTTATTTGATATCAAATTTAGGGACCATATGTTATAAAGTGCTTCAAGTATATGTAGGTGTATAGCAGCAGTAAAGTGCATGTACTGGAACGTTGTCAAAACAGTTGTAAGAAGCACTTTTATTTGGATATGGGTGTTGCTGAGGTGCATCTTAATCAAACTTGTGAAGGAGATAATAAGATAAGATTATGCATTCGTTGACAAAGGATGACCTCCAAAACGTGCCGTCAACTTTAAGCTTTTCCCTGGCTGCACATCTGATTTTTGGTGGACCCTAGGTACACGGCGGGTACAAAACATTAACATGGAATAGCAATAGAGCTTCATTTTGTTCAATTATTACTTTTAACCTTGTGTGGCCTTAAAAGGTCAAACTGACATATTGATTTTTAGCTTTCTTATGGTCGATTGTAGGTCCATGGCTACTAGTGAAATTTGTTTCCTTATTTTGTGTGTCATGTACTTCTGTTTGTCGTGTTTGCCCTGCTGAACATTATGATTTATTGCAGGGAATGCTGATTATTTCATGAACTGCCTCCCCCTGTGTAAGTATACAGACGGTGATGTTTCCTCAGCTTTGTGAACAGTGGAGAAAATATATCTTCCAATTTGCCCCACTCAGAGGGCAAATAGTCCCCAATGTAAATTCAGCAGAGAATATCCAAATGCTGAAGTGCGCCCACTCTGGAGGAAAGTTTTCCATTGCATACACAGCAGAGAATATTATGGATGCTGGTATGCACACACTGTGAAGCCCTCTGAGCGGGGCAAATTAGAAGGTATGTGTGCCATTGGCTTTACCAGTTTTGCGTGGTTTTAAAGATTTTCCCCTGTAGTTAGTGATGAATATTGTGGGCTTAAGTATACTAAGGCAAGTATACATCATTTTGCAATTAAAACATTCTTTGGATCATTTCAACCACATAATTTGCTCTTGAAATTTATGAACTGACCATAAGATAAACCTTCAGCCATACTTTTTCTTACAAGAAGAGCCAGTCCCCCTGAATCCCTTTCAGCTGATTTTTTTCTTGGGTTTGTTTACCTGTGTCAATGATAACATAACCTTCAAAATCGACTGTGATATTAGGTCTGAATCTTCCTTGAAAGACGTACCAATTAGTCATTTTTTTTTGTCCACTGCGTTGACTACCTTTTGGTTGTTTATGAGAGAGGGTTTGTCATTTAACTGCTCCCTCTGGTCATGTATAACCCATGGATTTATTTCCTTGGAGGCTTTCGTGAACTTTGCCATCATATCTTTGAGATTGGTTTCCAGGAGCCTGATGGTGTCTTCTTTTGTTTCGTTTTTGTTTTGTTTTGTTTTGTTTTGTTTTGTTTTGTTGTTTTTTTGTTTTTTTTTTTTTGTTTTTTTTTTGTTTGTTTTGTTTTTTGTTTTTGTTTTTTGTTTTGTTTGTTCTACTCGTGCCTCCACTGTTTGTTTTTTTTTTTTTTGTGAAGGCTTAAGCTATCTTGGGCAGCACGTTCAATGTCATCTTTGTATTTCTTGCAGCTCTTCTCTTCATCACTCTCAAAAATGGGATTTTCCACACTCAACTCTTGGATTTTCGATTTGAGGCCACACACTTCCTTTTCTGGAGCTGTGTTTTAAGCAGCCAATTCTGGTCAATATTTGCAATTTGGAGCATGGCTGTTTTAAGCTCATTCTATGCCCCCCCCCCGCCCCCCCCCCTTTTTTTTTCTTTTTTTCTTGGCCAGATATTCCTTCTCACTGCCTGTTACAGTTAAGTGCCGTGTTCTCGTCTTTCAGTTTGAATATTTTCCATGTCAGAGCATCTTCTATTGTGGAGATTCTGCATTCAATGTCAGCATTAGATGATAGGGATTTGGCTATTTTGCCCATGTACAACTATGATTTCAGCCCTGCGTCTGCCTGTCATATATCCTCTGTGTGCAGGTTTTGTTTATCCCATCTAAGCATGAGACTTAACTTACTCATGTATCTTTAGTTTGGGCTCAAGCCTGTTTGTATCTGGCTCGGCCATGTTATTTGTGCTGAATTGGAGTTCACCTGCTAAAACTGTGGGGATACTGACCATTTGGCTCAAGTGTGTAATGGATTTCATCTTGTTTCTCCCCTTTCGGGTTGTCAGCAGACACCTCTGTTGTTATTGAAATAATATGACTTTCCTGGTCAATACCACATGCCTGGGGGAGCAAGTCCACATATGTTTTCAGTGGTGTGAACCCCTTACTAAAAACTGATCCCCTGCCTTCCACTGGACCACAGTTGTCAAGGTACTAAAGTGCACACTTAGTTTGATCAGTTTTTCATTTTCAGTATAATTTTTTATTGATAGAGATCTGAGTTTCAGTGAAGGTTTGTGGGTTATCTTTGGACTTGTACGTTCATTCGACTACATAATCCCCACAGCTGGCAGCTGTTCACTGTATCTCGTACACAGGGAAAACAACCAAGCACACATCCTCTTTTTGTTTTTATGGAAGGTGACACATTTCTTGTTTTGTATTGGTCTGTGCTCACGTCCTTAAAGGGTTTATAATTGGACTTATAACTAGATGAAACAGAAGAGTTGTATAACTATATGATCTTTGTAAGCTCATTGTGGCAAGTGCTTCAACCAAAGGGTATAATACATCCTCTGTCCAAAAGTGGGTGCCATTTTTGAAGATAAACGTTCACCAATGAAGCAAGTGCGAATGTGGGCAATAACAAGTCAATACGTTTTCAGTTTTAGGAATGCTGTTATAAAGCTGTTTTGTCGATCTTCATCAGTATCCTTCACTTTTTCTCTGATTCTTCTGTTGGGGATCCATGAAAGCTCCATTGCTATCTGCTAGCAGAAGTGTTTACATCTGGACCGCACTACCTTGGCCCCTTGTAGCTATGATATCGCATAAATAGCACTTATCTCCACATGCTAATAGTTTCTAATCAGGCCATTAATCATATTTAATCATATTTAATCCATATTTGTGAATATATTATAAAGCTGTAGATAGTAAATTTGGCAGTTCCAAAAATGGTCGGAAGAAATCACTCAGTTGAATATGATTTACCATGAAAAATAATGATTTTAGGCTCCAGCTACAGTCATTTTCACCTTGTAAATATACCCACAATTACACATAGACCACTTTGTAAAATGACAAACCCTCTGCATATCAAGAACTAAGCCTAAGTAACCATGTATACAAGTAATACATCGATCCATATGACAAATACTACAGTAAATTTTTTCACTGCATAAATCCTTTATAACCTCTACTTTACACAGTATTCACCAGGCAAATAATTTCAGAGTGACAATATATATTGATGAGTAACCTTACCATCCATAGTAGTGTCTCCTGCTGATGATTTAAAGCCTCAAATGTTCATGACCATTCACCGACACACAGACATTTGTTGTAACCATAAATGAAAATGGTAAGTCAGTGCTGCCCACTATTTCAAAATTCTATCATTATATGCACACACCCCTAAGAAGGTGATGTCACCTGCACCATATGTTAAACAGCAAAATCAAATATGTTCACTGGTACCTGATTTAGGATACAAGGAGCAAATAAACCTCATACTTCACATGTACCCCCTTGTGTCAGTCTTTACTTCCTCATAAGACTGAGACAAGATCTGTTTTAATGATCTGAAAAGACAACACATTTATACGTTTCAACAAATAACTTCTCAATGTCAGTGGTTGTTCATCTCCTGAAACAGTCAATTTGATGTTGCTCCCTTACTGGTAAATTCAGCATACATGCAACAAATTGTATGCATTACATTACAAAAATCTTGGACAGAATCCCTGTATTCTGAAACAAATGGATCCCACTTTTTGGATAATGAAATGGATGAATAGTCAAGGTACCATGGACATGATCAAACTATATCCAAGGACACCAGGTCCTTGCTACATCTTAAATGCGAGGTGAGAAAACCCTTACGTCCTATTGTCTAGAACAAGCACATGGGTGAAAGTAAGCCCGCTTCCCAAAAGAGAATAGTAAACTGCAAATCTAAAGCCCGTGTTTTACCTTAAAATTTAAATGTTTCATACTATTTCCTGTGAAAAACAGTTTGGTCAAAAAATTCTTCAAGGAACATTTCTGTTTGAATGTTGAAATTCAAAAGGTGGAAAAAGGTTGAATAATATTTGATAAATGTTTTACAACATTTTGACAATATCATTACGGTTTTCAGATATAATGTTTTATGTTGTGGCCAAGTAAACTTCATTTTCATAAAACATTACAAAGATATTTTTTAAAATACACGTTCTTTGAAAATGTTTTAAAATGTTTCTGGTACCATACAATTTTACAATATCCAGTCAGGTCATATAGCATATACATTTCCATATTACAAAGTTCAGTACATAAAGGACCAGTTAAAAGATCTATATTTGTAATAAATATTGACAGCACATACCATATGGAATGTTATGTGCGTAAACCTTAGTTCAATGAAGCCTCCCCTGGTAGGGATCATTTGATATTCAAGTAGTTTTGCATTTAATTGTATATTCTTTTTATTTGATTTAACAGATTAGGAGAAAAAAAAGCTGCAATTCAATTGTCTAAATATCCATGTGTGCACATTTGACTTTCCTGCTAAAACTATAATCTTACATCTAATACTCAGCCACGTAATATAGCATGTATATTTTCATGTCACAAAGTTGCATATTTGTAATAAATATTGACTTCACATGCCCAAATCAATGTCCATTTCATAAAACTTATTTCAATATTGCCTCCCCTGGTAGAGGTCATTTGGTATACAAAATTACAAGTAGCTGTGCATTTAATTGTATATTCTCCTTGTTTATTTGATTTCGCAGATAACGAAAAAAAATAATAAAATGAATAGATAAAAAAAGAATAAAATAAAATAAAACATGCAAATAATACCACATTTTTCATTACCAAGTAGCATTGTATGCACATTTGACTTTTTTTTCGCTGAAAACAAATCTTGCTTTTATTATTCAGGCAAGTTATATGTCATGTACATTTTCATATCAGAAAGTTCCATATTCATAATAAGTATTGGCTTTACATGCACAATGCTGCGATGTTCATGTAATAAATTTTATTTCAATGCAGCCTCTGTCTTTTCAGTCAGTAGCCTTGCATACCAGTAATGTAGTTAGTTTGGCAGTTGGCATTTCTTGGGATCACAGTCTTACTACGAGTGATGAGTGGGGCTAAGAATCGGAGACCGCTTTCGTCAACGGTGGGGTTGTCCCCTTTTCCAACACTGCGACGCAGTGTGGCAAAACACAGTTCTAGCTTGTCTTGATTTAACTTCTGGGGTAAAATCAATTTGCCTTGGGGTACCTCTGACAGCAACTACTTGACGAGTATAGGAAAAGATACCGTGGTTACTGTAAAACCTTTAACAGTCTGATAGGACAGCTTCAGTCTGTTTTTTTTTTCAGACAAAGAGAGGTTGAGGATTTATTCAAACTCTGCTGCCTACTCATCAATGTACCTTAAAAAGTGGCCTAAACAGATTAAACTAGGATCATTTGAAGACTCTGACTTCAATCTGTGTTGCAAGTCTAGCCCACATACGCAACTGTGGACTCAATATGATATATTCATCTCAGATTTGCGGTAATTTACACAACCAGTTTGACTTGTCACGTAACCCAGTTGAGACAATGTGAGGCCACTTTATTCCTTGTCTGTTATTCATCAAGGCCAATGAGTTCTTATTTTCGTGAGAATTTTCAATGTTATTTCTTACTTTCTGCACTAAATGAGGCACTTCACATAGATATATTTGTATGTTGCATTTCTATTCACACAGTAGTAGGTGGCACCTCTGTATTCACCAACGATGGTAGTCTGGATGGTATAAAGCTATTTGGGCTAGCACCATCGCACATCCAAGCCAGCACTGGAAGTCCCAGGTTTTCCTATACATGAGTAGCACGCAATACATCATCCCTGAAGTCCTCAGATTGGAATCCCTTACATTGATACCAAATAAAGGGGAAGCAGGGAGGTGTGAATATTCCCGTCATCATAAAAACAAGTGTATGTCCCTGCCGTTTCAGGCTTTAGCATACTTTCACCATCATGGGACCGTTTATTAAGTTCGTCTTTCAACTTGTCGTGATCAAAAAAAAATAAAAATAAAAATAAAAAGAAATGCCACTTCTTGGTTTTGTAAATTGCATGTACTCGTTCAGTGTGGTCACATCTAGGAGATACAATAACTCAAACTCTTTCAACTATCTTTAAGCAGATTCAATATCTGCATAGAGGGCGATGCATTACCAAATTACTGTCGGCTGCCAGCCACTTCATCCCCATGGCACCTTTCAACTGAGCATATATTTCTGTGTTTACCACAATATACCCTGACACCAGTCTGGGGGCAATACTGATATTATTTTTTATCCATAACCCTCTCCAGTAACTCAGGTTGTTCTTGCGACACATTAATTGACTCAACTTGAATCAGCTTGGCAACCTTGACTTCAAGTGTTATATTCTTCTTTGTTAGATTCTTCCTATCCTTAGTCCTATTGCTGAAACTGGAATCTCTCTCATGAGCCTGCAACAAGGAAAAGGGTACATGCGACGAAGATGTTACCCTGTCAACAAGGGTGTATGTTCTTTTACTTTTAGTTATATATTGCTCTTTGTTTCTCATCTTGTTTCTGTGAATCTCATTTGCACATGACACACACAATGCACTGTTACCATTTTATATATGACATGACAGTTGGCATTGCGAACAAGTCCCCTGTTGTCTACATAACCCAATGCACATTTGTCTCTGGCTAAAATATTATTTGATTTGTTCAACTGACATGATTGCATAACACTACTGAACTACCGATCTCCTCTACAAAGAAATGCAGACGACATCAATTGAACAATGCACAGGATTTTTCTTGATCAAGCGTTTGCGAAATACATGAAAGACTGCTGTCTAGTATTTTCATATAACAATATGAAGCCTCCCGGGTTACATTCAAGTTGATAAGAACACGAAAGACAACACCTCTCCCATGAAAAAACTCAAATGTTGCCAAGTTGTTTTCACTACAGTCTGCGAATCCATACTGAGTGGCCACTGTGTGGAGGCACACATGAAAATGTGCAAAATTGAACCGAGGTGGTTCTTTACTTTGTTGATCTTGGCAGCCTGGCAACACACTATTCCCATAGCTAAATTTGGGAATATCCCTGCTGATTTTACCTCCTTCCTCTTATCTAGGCGCTGCTCGGTCTTGGTCATTCGTAGCGTGCAAGGGTACAAAACTAGGTTTGGTGTGTAAAGATGACCTTTACGGTTATCCAAACCTGAAAGCAAATGGCACAAACACAAATTAAATGTACATTGGAAGTGTGAACCAAAGAGGAAAATCATTTACATATATGGGCAAAATTGAGTCCTTATCAAATTTGTGTCTTCAGGTGAAGCCTTTATCTACATCGGGCAACACTAAATACGTAGATATCGATTTATATATGATTAATGCCTTTGCAAAAAATCTTAAAATATTTTTAGAATAGCTTTAGGCATATTCTTGGCCAGATGCGATTGAGAAAGGGGAACATGGATTAAAATGAACATAACTTCTGACACTTCTTACTATTCAAGTTTAAATTTATTTAACAAAATTTAGAATGAAGCAATTTTCTGTTCAATTAATTCAATTAAAATCATAAATTAAAACCCTGCCGTTATTCGATTTCAAAATTTATACCCGTCACTTTAAGTGTGAGGTGTTGTAGGTCATCCTTTTCAATAGCATTTTTGTGTAGTTGGTGCAGTTCATTCTTTAGCAAATAGTCGGCACACTTCTGCCAACTTGTCCATCACTGAAAATAGCAATCATTAGCATGCATCAATGTCCATATCTTCAAAACAAAAAACAAAAACAAAAAAACACATGACTTTGTGTTGACACAGAAAACCTGCGTTTGCACACAGTTTGAAATAGATCTGGCTAACGGTTTTCGAGTGAGGTGACTTTTGTGGTGTGGACGGAAAGGCTTAACATTGATATGGCTCTTAGACCTGTTCCTCTCTCATTCTTTTACCTCAGCCAAACATCTATCTATATAATCTTTGGAAAGATTCGTTTTTCATTAGCGTAAAAATATTTTCCATAATTTAAACACTGCCAATATATATATATATATATATATATATATATATATATATATATATATATATATATATATATATATATATATATATATATATATATATATATATATATATATATATATATACTCTTATAGTTGAAAACAGAACATTGGAGCTTGCATTCCTTTAAGAGACAACTGAAATTTGAGAGACAGGTTTTCAGGATATCTATTATGACAATGCTTATTTTCTATTCTTCTTTTTATGTGCACCCACACGGACAATCTCACACACAATAAGATATTGATGTCTTGTACATGGTCATACAGATTGTGTGCATATGCATTTTTCAATGCTCATGATGAAGCACACCTTTACCTCATTATTTACTGCAAAATCACATTAAAATGCCAACTTACGTATCATCATGGACCCTGGATATTCTACTAAATATGATTTGTTGAGTCTTCAGGACACTACATGTATTTTTTTCTTCTCTTTTTGCCGGGGTAGGGCGGGGGGGGGGGGGGCGCCGATGTGTTGCTTATCATGATTGATTTTCTGCAGATATACTGATGTTAGCACTATCCCGGGATAACACTGAGTGATATAAGAGGCAACACAATAAATTAGGCAATACCAACTTTACTGAAACTGCATCGTGGTTTAATGCAATTTTCAACGACACCCTACCACAGGACCACAATGAAACACAGCTTGACTTATTGACAAATATTTAAGGTATACGTGTTGAAAATAGTATAGTGGTTCTGTGATCATAACAATCCGTACTTTAGTTATTTTAACAAAATAAAATTGCATTTTTACCGGAAATACGTTGAGAAATCCACTAAAGCGTCGCTCATAGTTGCCACAGGAAGCGTTTGGTACCGACATGAAGCTCCTCTTGTCCCGCCGTAGTTTAAATGTATTGCGCATTCATATTAGCCAATCTTGAAGAGTAGCTCCGCGTGCGCGTTTGCCATTCACATGCGAGGTTCAAGTTAGTCATGAACGAACCCAAGCATAGTTAAGCTACGCCGAGTGCTTGTGTATTGTAGACAGCATTGGCTGCTTCCTTAACGCTTATCGCTCTTCCCCTCTTTCCTAACGACATTAATTTTCAAAGAGCTCCTTAGCCGTATTGCATAAATGTTGCTTTGGAAATACGGGCAGCAAGCAAGTGCCATCCTGTCAAATAGAGGGACCTTGATCCTAGTAATATACCCCCTCCCCCACCCCTAGAATCACATTATTTTTGCCCGGATGTGGACTAGAGCATCAGGTTCTTCAATTTCTTGGTCCAAATATGAGCAGGTAATGAGCTGCTGGACTCATTGGTTTCCTTGATAAAAATCCATTGAGTTTTCTGGATCAAGTTGCACTATTTGTAGCACATCTATATTGAACTACTCCTGAATGCCTTAAAAAAAAAACATTTTTTTCAGTGCCCCTCTGTGACCTTTGACCTAAACAACTTAGTTTGTCCGTTACGGTGTAGATTACTAGTGGATGATCTCCTTTTCTTAGCTTCAAAAAGTCAACCAAGTTCACTGAAGGCACTCTGATAAGTCATGCCCTGATTTGAGTGTATCTTATAAGGACAAATAAATCGAGAAACAACTGCATTAAGTATAATGCCTGTGCAAGTTTCACCAACGAAATTAGGCACAACAAATATTTCTGTTCACTTTGAAAGATGGCCAGTGACTACCAGAATGGAACAGTTGCCTCGTTTGGATTCTGGCAGTGGGCCCAAAATGTCAGTCAATATCCTATCTTTTGGTGCACCAACTGGGATACTACCTAAAGGACCCCTTGGCGTCAGTCTCAGATGTGGTATTGCTCCACACTCTTCACAGCTGGCTATCCAGTTATTCACGTGTGTGTGTGTGTGTGTGTGTGTGTGTGTGTGTGTGTGTGTGTGTGTGTGTGTGTGTGTGTTTTCTTTAGTGTTTTTCCTACCTAAATGACCAGCCAGAATACCATTATGCATTTCTTTCAAAATATCTGCCTTCAAAATTGTTGGCACTAGGAATTGTATGTTAGACCATATTCCATCTTTTCTATTGAAGTTCCAAAACCGAACACTTTTAACACACGAACTGCTCACAGATTCTGATGCCGTCTTTTGGTGGGACAATTCTTACAAACCTCAACGCTGATTGGCCTTACTCCTCACTCCATCTAATCCAAGACTAAGCAGATGTCTGAGTCCTCTAGTTGTTTCTTTCTTAAACACTTCATGGAATAAGGGAACCCCCATCTACTGCTGGGGGGTATTTCCAATCATTTCATTACATGTATCCCCCAGCAGATAGGTCTAGGTTTCGTCGTGTAATGAATAGTTGGCTTCATCTAGCAAAAACTAATTTGTCTGTTATTTGGACTTCAGTCTTTCTTCAGTCTTGCTATTTTTTTTCAAGGCTTATATCTGAATATGAAGATGAATTGTTCTTATCATTTCTTGACATCAGGTTGAGATCACCTGCTCAGACATATCACATATATACATACAAAGACAAGAATGCATAAACGAAACCTAACATGATTCTTATAGATTGAGTACAATTCTTAAGTCTTTATAAAAAATAGATTAATCAATGAACGAGAAAAGTTGAAAAAAGGCACAAACACATTTGTAAAAAGATGAGTGAATGAATATATACATAAGCAAGTGAATGGATATATCACTGATGAATGAATAAATATAAAAATGAATAAACTATTCAATCGAAATGCAAAATTTATTGCGACACTTGACTATGCTTCTTATTTCAAATCTGGATATTACATATATTTACTTGGAACCAACCACCTATTACCGTGTTTATAGTAGATACAAGTTGGTCGAACATCTCAGTCCACGGTGCCATTTTGTTACAGGTTGTATTTATGATTAGTAAATAACACATATCGGCAATTGCAAAATTATTATAGCACAGGTGCCGACAGGTAGAACGATGTGTTGTGTTAAGAAAAATACATATTGACGCCTGTTGCATCAATATTGAACTACATTGTTCAGAGTAAGTGTAACCATTAACTTAAGTGCTGAAACTAAAGAAAGAAGGCATAATTGACATATACCTTGCCTCATTCGTTGGTTTTGTTATTCCTGTTAAATATTGTAAGGCTTTAATACAAATAACAGGTTAAATTAGTAGGGCAGATAGCTAGATGCTTAAACATGTATCTCAGCTAAGTTTTGCTTCGTAAGAGAGTTCACTGGTGCCACCTAGCGACCACTTACTGAATAATCCCAATTCGTTGAGCGCCCCAAGTGAGTCAATTTGTTTCACAATATAAATATTCCTGTACTTATATCGGAATGAATAAGGTAATAAATTACAACAAATAATTCTGAAGCCGCCTGCCTAGAACTGAAAAGTCAATTTTTTGTCAATGATATGCCAGAAATACACATCGTCAATCTTGAACAAATTGTCCATTTTCCGGTAAACAAGATATGAACCCAGCTTTACCTGCCCAACAAATATTTTTTTTCCTTTTATTGGACACCTGAATGAATTCCTCAAGTATCAGGTCTTCAACTTCTGTCCACAATAATCTGTAAAATTCTGGGGGTTTTTTTGGTTTTTGTTTTTTTTGTTTTTTGGTTTTTCTTTCTCTGTCCCTCCTTTTTTGGAAAATAAAAGAGCTGTAATGAATCCAATTTCAGTCAAAGGACCGTCACAATTTATTTGTCCCTTTTTACTTAGCTCATGCATGTTTTCCTTATATAAGGAATGGTTTTCAACACCTTAATATTTGACCTTTTATTTCACTAAAGCTTTTACCAAGACAGTTTCACTTCGGGCAAAATGTGTTTCCCATTACTTACTACTATGTGTCTTAAGTTTTAAAGACTTTAAGGAAGACAGCTCCCAATTGCATTCCTGGAATTCGAAGGTAAAAAAAAATCAGATTACTTTGTGCAGGGGGTGCCAATGACGGTGATTTCAGTTTGTGTGTGCGTGCGCGCGCACGCGCGTGCGTGTGTGTGTGTGTGTGTGTGTGTTTGTGTGATATTTTTGACAGGCCAATGCCTTTCAGAGCGAAAACTCAGATTAACGTAGGCTACAAAAGACATAGCGCTGTCACATTATGATTGGAATAAGCCCTACTGGTGTGATTAACTTCTTGTCCAATTGTTTGTGGTGGAATAGCATGAGACAACAGACTCAATAACCAAAGTGGGCCAATAGCTACAGATTTTACACCAAACCTTTCCGTATGAAAATAAAAAATGCAAGTGAGCAAAGGGAAGTGGGTTATAAATCCAGCAAATATGACATTGCATATGCTGAACAAAAGGTTTCTATTAAAAAAAAAGTCTCACATGAAGCCAGTATGCATTCCATGGCTTTGACCAGTGCACTTTAATTCCTTTGGTGTATTTGCATTGTGACTGGTCAAAGTACAAAGGTGGAGTCAATAAGAAAAAAAAAAGTTAGTAATTGCTCCTTCTTACTTACCTCTTATTTTAAACTTAAACTGATCTTCGTATGCTTGAACTACAGAGTGATGGACAAATTGCCCCCATCTCTTGCCCAATTGAAATTTATGTGAATCTTCTTGCTAAGGTTTTTTCATAAAACCAGATTGTATGTTCGGTGGGTCGTACGTTTTATCAGAAGTAGTACATACCAAACCCGTTGGAATATGCTTGTCTTGGAATGGATTTTATATTCAGTTTTTGGCTGTATACTGTCTACTTCTAAAGGGGGGGGGGGGGGCAGTAATCCTCAGCAAACTACATCTCATACCAATTGATCAATCGGAATTTCTCTTTCAAAACCATAATTCACGAAGGTGGACCTCGCATGAAAAATGCATCATGTACTGTTATATAATACATAGCTTGATCATCCTGGAAAACCTGGCACGAAATATATCTTGATTCTCATTGTGTACCATATATCTCGTGCACAAAGACAAACCTAGTGCTTTACATATATATGTGTGTTATTGTAGTGTACATCATAACGTATCAACAAAAGAGCCCCAACATGAAAAACTGTCCTTAAAAGTAAAAAATATATAGAGAGAGATGGATAGACAGACAGACAGACAGACAAGTAGAAAAACGGAAAGACAGACAAAAAGACAAAGACATTTATATATATATATATATATATATATATATATATATATATATATATATATATATATGTATATATTTAAATATATAGATTGAATGATAGAAAGAAAGATAGATAGTTAGATAGACGGACGGACAGACAAACCAAAAGAATTACTATTATTAATCCAAACACCTTAGTTATAAAGACCTGCAAGGAAATTATATCCTAAAAATGCCCTATAGTTCAAAAGTTAAGCATGTTGGTCAAAACACGTGATACACCATGCAGACATATAAACGTATCTACATACCTACCTACCTACCTACCCCCCCCACACACACACACGCACACACTACCTACCCACACACACAAACACACACACACACACACACACACACACACACACACATATATATATATGCATATAGTAGAGAGCACACACACACACACACACATATATATATATATATATATATATATATTATATATATATATATATATATATATATATGCATATAGTAGAGAGAGAGAGAGAGAGAGAGAGAGAGAGAGAGAGAGAGAGAGAGAGAGAGAGAGAGAGAGAGAGAGAGAGAGAGAGAGAGAGAGAGAGAGAGAGAGAGAGAGAGAGGCCATTTGTACATTAAGGCCACCTATTTACAGACCTATTTTTCGTCGTTGACTTTATTAAATTATATACCCATTTTAAGACCCCTCCCCTATTGAGACAATATTTTTCAGTTCCTGAGGTGGTCTCAATAGGGACCTTTACTGTTCATATGAAGGAAGATGAGAAATTACGTCTGATATGCCCAGTTGCACCTGTTATATTTACGAATTTGTGAGGGTGATATGCCGTTTGCCATGTCTAGTTTAAACATGATGCGAATGCAAAAAATAAAAATAAAAAAATACCCACAATAGGCCTATGTTAGTAAATTTGTTTGAACAGGTGTATCATTCATATGCATACAGGACCCAACAATTCATGAAAATGGACCAAAATCTGCAGTACAGCAGAGAAGAAAACACAGGTTCCAAATTTGTTGAAAATATCAATAAAATTTGGCATTTGAAAACTACTAGTTGCAACCACCCTCTCAACAGTGATCACCATCCACAGAAAATCCACAAAGTGACACTAACACCAAAATCAATCCATCAAAAAGCCCCCTAGGCCCAAATTGACCATCGACAAGAATTCAAACACCATGATTATACGATACGGTTATCATTCTTACGATGTTCTTTGAATGGCATATTTGACACAAGTGACTGGAGCACGTTATATGGGGAGTATATGGGAGTAACCTGTGGAACCGTCTAAGATACAATGCGAACTCAAGTAAAATGTCAAACAATAGGTGCGTCCTGGACAAGTGCCGATTGTCTTTCTCGGGGGGAAGAGTGTAACTATCGCGGGTGCCATATGCTGGGCTAACCACTTACACTTATGTGCTTTAGCGCTCAGAAAATGTCTTTTCAGACCTTGTGTTACATAATATATGATGTACCATGTAATGGAGGTATCGATTCACACAGACAGTAGCTTCCGGTACTTGTACCCTCATATACATATATTCATTTGAGTCTTGAGAGTTATGTGCAAAACTATACATGTAAATTGACAGACAATGCCTTGATCTTGGTGCTTCGGGTGTCACCTATATTGTTAAGTAGATCGTTTAAGTATTTATCTGTATGTATCTAAAATACATGCAACTATGCAATGGTGGTTTCTTGTGCCGATGCAGCGTCTATTACATATTGTGCCGTGCGTTTCGAAAGAAGTAACATGTTAGACAATCTCAATGGGTAACGTTTAGGTGACTGTATAATGTTCATGGATGTTACTTTCATTCACTTTTTTTAAATCGTCTTTGACACATTTGCAATTTCAAATCATTATTCCTTAATACCGTCTGTTTTATTGAAGACCACACCAACTGTACATGCCGTTATTTAAGGCTATGTGCATGTGCACTCGCCGTGCGAGACTTCGGAAAACATCATTGTGCTAGAAGTAAATGTTTCGCTGTTAATATCTGAGGAAATATGTGCCACGTATGAATTACTATAAATGGTCATCAACTTCTCTTTTTGCACACGTATATAAAATGCCATTTCATACTGTAGTAACACATGCGTGCCTGTCTTTCGAAGGATATCGAACGAGGCATTTTGCTACATTTTGTAAAAAAAAAAAAAAAAAAAAAAAAAAAAAAGGGAAAAATTAAAGTAATTCCTCATTGCTGAGTGCAGATTTAGGGCGGATGATTCGCTTGAGAGCCATTCAAGAGATCTAAGTAAATGCCTATAATAGTCCTTGTCCTCCTTGTATAAATTTGCTTTGCATTTGTGCCTGTATTACCCGAAACATTACCAGAATACTGACCAGTGCCATACAGATCATAATGTTGTAGTCGTTTATCCTTGGATGCCAGAGCCACATATGGTTTGCGGCACCATTGCCAAGTGCAAGTCCCTTTCATGCCGCCTTAACAATAATTGCAGTCTCTGTCAGTTGCCCCCCCCCCCCCCCGTCAATTTGCAGTGGCAATGCCACAATAAGTACCCCGAAAATATCATTCAAGCAATAAGATGCCGCTATTAACTGTCATTGCATGTACTGGTTTATTTTTTTACATTCCAGGTTATTGTTTCCGTAGTCTTACGATAATGTAATTTTGTTCCCGTAGATATTGTTTGAATGACCAAGTGCCTTGACTGTTGTCAATAAAATTGCTATGACAAAGATTATGTACGTCTGTGTTATGCTCCTCCTAAATATTTTTATCATAAATACAATTGTTTTCTTTATGACAGATCCCTTTATTTGTTTTCCGTATTCTCGAATTACGAAATAAATATAATAGACATATATACATTCTGACAGTTCTGGTTGTGACAGGCCAACAGGCCACGCATCAACGAGTGGCACCAGTCCTCGTTGGTTCTGATACTTTCGTACGATGTTAATGGTCACTGATCTTCTTGTCAGATACAATCATCAGTGCACTATCCAAGACTCCTGAAGGTGTGCCATAATGCAGAAACTGTTGTCTGGCGAGAGAAATCATCCCATAATGTGCAAAAAGCCTTCGTTGAATGCCCAATACACATTTCATTTCTGAGATCCAAAATGATGACATACAAATGATTGTATCGGTGAGTGATGTTGATGATGATGATGATGATGATGATGATGATGATGATGATGATGATGATGATGATAATGATGATGATGATGATAATATTACCAAATGTTTTTCTAGTCTCATTTTGTAAATTTATACACTATGGGTCAAACACGCAGAGAGCAATTAGTTGTTGTAAATGCTGTCTGTAAGTGTGGTTTAATTGATGTTGCAATCTTATGAAATATCCCAAAATGAAAAAGATATATTAATCAATATATTGCCTTAGCGCGCCGTTGTTGCATAGGTTGCTGAGGAGAGCCGTTGATCAACTCATCATTTCCCAGCCGCCGAAATGTTTGCAACACCTTCCTCGTGTAGAGTGTAAGTGTGCAGAAGGTGATGTTGACATTTATCAACCTAAGTTTCGTCGGAGTTAAGAGAAGTCATCAGTCATCTTCTTGGAAAAAGCGTAGCCAGGGATGTAACTATAGCAGTCAGATAAGTCACAAAGAAAATTCTATCAAGCATCATGGCCACACTCCGCCACTCTTTCCTCAGACATGCGTTTTGTGTATCCTGTAATGATTTTGTAGCCATTATGGTGTTAATGCGCTGTAAAAACTGCTTTATAGCTGCCACCTCGGATCCTATTTCAAGGAGGGCGTCATGTAGGCCTTGCTCTGATACGTCATGTAGAGTATTTTCCGATTGCCTATCATACTGATACATAGTTAGAGGTATAGATGACTGTCGCTGAATATGTTGATTCATATCTCGCAGTGACGCGAATTTTGCAGAGTTGAGATGATCAACATAGGTCCACTCGTCTTCTGGGCTCTGATGTTCGTACATTTTCGGTTGTTGTGTGGTTATTGGCCATACTCTAAGAAACCGTCCCACATATCCATTAATGAGCTGGAAATGTAAAACCAAAACTGCAATAATTTTCACGATTCGTGTCTTCAGAATTGCGAAGCAGTCGATAATGTTATGTGGTATTAATGGTGAGTGTTGATAACTTACTATAACGCATGCACTGCTATAGACGACAATTGTTCAGATTTGATATTTATTGTGAATATCTGAAAAGCATTTTGTTTTTGCTGATAACATACGTTTCCTGGGCTTTGCCATCTTACCAGAACAGCTGCCTCTTTAATCTCACATTATGAACTTGTCAAAGATTTATAAGTGATTAAAGAGCTGAATATTTTTATTTGTCTATTATATAATTGAGGCTGGAGGCTTGTTACTTAAATTATGCGTCGGCCAGATTTCCGTGTGAGGTAGTTATGAATGGCATGAATTGGTTTTGCAGCACCAGCTGTCCACGGCCAACCGACAAGCACTTACAAGGGCAAGTGAAACTCCATCTACAGTATAATGTCGTCAGAAAATGGTTGATAGATACGGCCCAAGAGCTACGACGGTATCTTACTAATGTGAACAGTCGGTCATCATTTACGCGATCACCTCACAACCTTTTCATTCATGAAAAATTATAATAATGTATGTGCATTAGGCCTCAGTATCATTGGTTCACAGGGATGGCGTGTTCCTAAGTAATTAACCCTACTCCTCAACTACTGTACCTGCAATTGTGAAACAAGCGAATGCTGTACCTTTCTGAGCCAAGGAGGAACGCATGCGCGAGTCTGGCCAATTCTGGAAACGTTGACCACCAGAGTGGATAGAAAGACGACTGACATGATAATAACCAAGTTAAAGCAGTAGTATATACCTGGAACACGTAAAGGTTCATGATCATTTCACATAGCAAGCATTGGAGATAATTTGCTTGACTGGACAAAGACGGGCCAACAATACCACTTGAGAATAACCCAATGAGCTTCAATTTAATTGTACATTTCCTTTTTTTTTCTCTTAAGGTATGTGAATGTAACTCAGTGAATCATAGTTCATGCTGCGTAACGAGTTAAATTACAGATACCTATGTGCTGCCTCTGACACTTTATCTATACAGATCGTTGACCCCAAAAAATAAGAGGATACGGTATTATCACAGTCAGAAAAAAACAACAACAGGGACTTCTAAAATGAATTAAAAAAATAGCTCCAACACTACGTTTTGAATTGTATTGCATCCATCAGTAAATTCCAAATGTTAACAAAAAGTTGCCATGAAACAATGCCTGCTTTGTTATAAAAACAAAAAGTGCCTTGTCTGCGCAATGTATCGGCAGGCATGTGTCTCGTTATAAGTTGCAAGACGACCGTAACTGATACCAAGGAGCCTATTGGCTAGGAATCTGCACGTCGAGAGAATTATTTTCGTTGCTGTATGTCAAGTGAAAACGTAATTTGGTGTCTTTGTGTCTCTTTTCAACGTCCTGTCGATATGAAACCATGTACATCGTTTGGAATGTTTATGCGATGCACACAAGATGGAAATTGTAATGCACTTGTAATAAATCGTTTTTGCGTTTGTCTTATTTAAATTCAAACAGGTGAGTCGATATTTTCATAGGGCAAACCTTCAATGTTACGGTATGACTTTCTGACAAGTTCGATTGAAAGTCACCTTTCCGCCAAGACAACATTTATGCACCATAGTGACCGATAATGCCCAAGCACAGAACTTCCAGTAACAGTTGGTTACATTTAAGTTGACTGTGCCGATGATTCTTTGAACAACGATCGTTTGAAGATTCACTTCACTTTCAATGAGAATAACCATTCCGTCCGACATGTCCCCTAAGAGTTCCGTTGTTTTCAGATAGCCATGTTTGAGACAGGGTTATTGTGAAAGTATATGCACGTCAGGAGGTTGTTATTGTCAAAGCATGTGTGTCAGTAATAGGTCATTTCAGCTGAACTACCTTTAATTATTTTGTCTACGAACAAACTGCAGGGAAAGAAGCTTTCCGATAGACAGAGAAACATTGCATTCTCCTTCCCCAGCATCGACTCCTTGTCGATATAAACTCCGTGCACATAACAACTCACTACTAAAACTTGCGACGTGGCCAGATGTGCGAAGATAAAAAACACATACAGAAAATTATGTTTTATTAAATTCATATCCGTCAGCAGCAGGCTTACGAAACTTTGGAGCAAATTCTATACATTCCTACAAACTTACCAAAATTTTGTTTCTGCTGAACCTTTTACAAACTTAACTTCGGAACCTTTGCTTACTGGCGTGAGATAATTTCTTCCATTGTCAACAAAAGAAAAAAAGTATCAGAAATTCTTAAATATGCGTGAAGGATTTTGAGGACTCAAAACTTTATAGAATATGGCCCTTTTTGAAACTTGGATGGGAACAAGTGACATTGCAAAGCGAGGTCAATATCGGCACTAAACTTACTGTCACCCTCCCCCTCCCCCCTTCGGGCGTGGGGGGTTTGTAATACGCTTTCATACACTAGCACCAATTACAATGAATGTATTCAGAATTCACAAAGCCACTATTCCTCTTTGAAAGGCAAGACGTATTGATGGATACCGAGTGGAAGAAGGTGGCAAGACGAAGGTTGAAGCTTACATAATATATACATAAATATTTTAAGTATTGAATTTCTGACTCAGCAAATATTCATGATGTCAACACCAAGACACAGCAAATATTCATGATGTCAACGCCAAGACAACAATATGTTGGACAAAAGTAGAGTTTATTGCGCAATTGGTACGACCCTGTGGCTGCTAATCGGCTTATGAATTAATATAGGAGGCTCAATACTCTCTCGGGAAACTCATTGGTATACATATACAACTCTGCTATATAAGAAGATGCAGTTAATGACGTAAATATAGCAAGATCCATCGGTCAATAACGGGCGTCAGTGGTACATAACTAAAAACAGCAGTATAATAGACATCTTTAGGCATGTGATAGGAGTGGCAATTTAATGACGTGTTTCATGTTGCATATTTTTGTGTGCATATGAAGGCATGTAATCCTATGGCATTGTTTTGAATGCGTCGGTAGATAGATAAATAGATATATACATAGATAGATAGATAGATAGATAGACAGATATATATATAGATAGATAGATAGATAGATAGATAGATAGATAGATAGATAGATAGATGGATGGGTGGAAGGATAGATAGATAGATAGATAGATAGATAGATAGATAGATAGATAGATAGATAGATAGATAGATGCACACACATACATACATACATACATGCATGCATACATACATACATACATACATACACAGACAGATAGATAGATTGGTGGGTTTGGCTAGGTTGCTTGGCAGACATGTCGGTACGTAAACAGGTAGGTAGGTGGTAGGTAGGTAGGTAAGTAGGTAAGGGCACAAGGAGCTATATGCACGTAAGTCAGTACCCATTCTCTGGTACATTGTGGCTTTATTTGAGCATCTAAACCATTATTTGGGATCTAAAGTAAATTTTTAATTATCTTTTTATGTCATGCAATCCTCTAATGATTTTTAAAATGAATCACTCATTGCAACAACAGCTTTCCCATATAGCTCCTAATAAAAGCAACGCAATGCAATATGATCCAGTGAAAAAGTTAAAGTAGTTAAGTAGAAAGTTAAACATATGTTGACCGAGCACGAGCACGTGCCGTGCTAGTAACCCCCATAACCCTGATAACCATGATGATGTTTCTTAACAGCACAGCCACAATGCAAAGTTGCATCAAAACATCAGAAAATTACATCGCAAGTTCAAAGTTCCTGATATTAAATGTTATCATTTGTCAAATATTTACTGGGATGGGAAAGGGGTCCAGCAGAATTTTTGACGTAAAGGTACGTACCCAAAGTTGGAACGGATGAAGCGGTAGGTGGCGCTGCTTCGACCAGAATAAGTAGCAATAGCAGAAAACTGCCAAACAGGCTCATAGCTGCAATGGAAGTTGAACATTTGTAGGCAATGCATTCACAATAATCTTTTAGCATACATACATGAATTTACAAACCAATGTCTCTGAAAAAGATTTCGAATATGATAGGTAAAGGTTCGCTTGACGTGCTTCTGTACAATTTAGCATGTTTCTCTTTTCTACATATTGCCGTGGAGTTTCGTAGTGTTCCATATCGAGTGGAGATTACACTGAACGAGAGCACATAAGACTTTGTGTTTTGGCGAAAAATCATAAATAAATTAAAAAAAAAAAACATGGTATAGTATAAAATGCATAGAGCTGTTTGAATAGGGTTGTGCATCTGTGAAGCCACGCATATGATATGGTAATTCGCCAGTCCTGATAAAACCAGATGCAACCATTAAATTTAGTAAAAATGTAACAAAACAAACAACACGTGAACCGTATTACTCTGTAGGACTTAACGTGATGTACCTGCATTTACGGTTTCCCCATTTAAATTCTGCATTGCCAGTTTGGACAACAATCGATGTGCTCGGATGAATATAGCGATCCTAGATTCATATTATTTGTAAACCGGCTTTACAGTCGAGATCCTGCACTCCTACAGTTAATATAGGAGATCAGATCAAAAGTGGTCTAAGACAACAGCTTTCTTAATGTGCTGAAAGTGCACGAAGCAAAAATGCTGGCTCGGTCAAAACCGTGCATTTAAACAGTATAAAACGAACTGATGGCTCAGTGTCATCAATTGCGTCGGCCTCTTTGTCATCAAGAGCAATCAAGACAATTTGACACCATCTTTCCTGAGCGCACCCTGAGTGCAATGAGCCCAGAAAATCTGTTACCTCATTCTCCACGGGCTAACACAAGTATACAGATGAATACTTGACGGATTAGGATATCTCCGGTAAGAGTATTTCATTAAAAGCGAAGGGTAACGCAAGTTGATACCTCCAACTATCAATTTAACAGGGTTTCATCAATTACTTCTTTTACAGCAATCTGTCTAATGAGAGATGTTCAATTAGAGTATTTTTATTTATGACTATATGATCAGCTTGTGAATTTCATTTTCGACATTTTTTTCACGAATCCTCACAAGTATTGATTCTGATCTGATATATTGACAAAGATTCAGACTAGTGCTGGCAAATGTGCAATAACTGTGCATCAAATATGAAAGTTCGAAGGTTGAATATCCATATTGAGGGCTATTTTGACTTGCTTCATCAAGAGTACGGGGGAATAGATTTTAGGAAACGTTTTTTATCGATATTCCGAAATGTAATTTCAGACTCAGACTCAGTTTTCTGTCACGAATCAATTGTGAGTACAATAACACACACACACACACACACACACACACACACACACACACACACACACACACACACACACACACACACACACATACATACATACATACATACATACATACATATATATATATATATATCGAGAGAGAGAGAGAGAGAGAGAGAGAGAGAGAGAAAGAGTCAAAATGCATTGTACAACTGTAGAGAGAGAGAGTCAAAATGCATTGTACAACTGTAGTAGTTGCAAATTGATATATTGTTTTAAAAAAAAGAACAATATCATTGTACGTCAGGGTAGCCCCAACTGAGGAAGGGAGTAAAGTCCGCTATTGTTGGGGCTACCTACAATAGACTTAGCAATTTGTTATAAGCTGACTATCACTGTTTGCAAGCAGACGGGAAACGGACAACCGCACATCACCACAACAGCCCCCATGCACGGCATGAGTGGTCCCGAAAGCGAAGCCACTCACACCGCACCGGGAGACCTCTGCAGCACCGGCGCAAGGCCAGTCCGTCGCCATCTGCAACTTACAGTGAGTGCATAGGGAACATGGTAGATGTACGGCGTGTATCTTGTGAGCATATGTTCATAAAGTGAGTCTATTGCAGACTAAAAGCTACGATATGTAGAGTCTTGGTAGCCCCACTGTTGGTACAAGTGGAACTAGAACCACAGGAGTCAAAACATACGGAATTATTCATTACATATTTATTATAAGGGGGCGTGCCTAGGCTTGGGTAGAATTCAGGCTCCGCCTCGACGTTAGGGGTACCATATACTTGTTTGAAAGGGTAAACAGAGATAACAGTGCATATGAATTATTTTCGCATTCTATTTAGTACCCTTACTTTTCATGTCTCGGCACTTGTATACCACAGCGGTTAGGCTGCATTATACTCCTAATGATATACGAATGTATTTTCAAAAGATAATACACAAGAATCATCATGAAATGATTTCTTTTAATTGATCTGTCCTCACCAGAACCAGGACAAAGCAGATGAAAGTCGTCCATATTATGCAATGACAAATGTCTACATATGATATACAATCATTGTACATTTGCCAACACCACTCTCAATATGTTTCAACAAATAAATTAATGTGTTTCTAGCATATGTCTGGCTGACTTTTCTGTCACAGGCCTGCTAATGGTAGCACCACTAAATTTCAGGGCGGGATTCTCTCTCTCTCTTTCTCTCTCTCTCTCTCTCTCTCTCTCTCTCTCTCTCTCTCTCTCGATATATATATATATATATATATATCTACTTAAAAAAACACACAAAACATAAATATGTCAACCTCGAATAGTGCATATTTGTGAAAAATAATGGAAAGATGATGTTTGGAATATGTTGACCCCTTGACTTCTTTTTCACATAGCATTATAGGTAGCGCCACCAACATGAAATTAAGCCAGTTGGACTTTTATGAACTGGGTAAGGCCGGATAGCTTTCTGGGGCTAACATGAATTGCATTGACTGTAATAGCCATCTCACAAGTAAAATATTATGTATCGACCGAGAAACTTGGGTGATAGCATGATATTTTATTTATACAATCATTGATTGAATGTATAGATAGACTATACGACGCGGACACAACAATGCTTTTTTTTGGGGGGGGGGTATACAGCAAAAGTTTCATTCTTGCATGTAACGTTGATTTCCTTAAATGTCCAATGGTTTCAACCGTTTGTTGAACACGTGGATATTTTATATCACGCCACAACAGCAGTACTTTGCATGGTATATTGGTAAATATGGACGACTCCCTGATTCTCTAACTGGATTAGCCAAAATAATTGCCAGACAGTTGAAAACTCATTCAAGTATTCCAGGGATGAATAAAACAAGGGTTTGGCACACATTAATAAACCATCCATGAAGACATTTTACCTTTCAGAGATGGAAAAAAAGTACATGTTTTGCAGACTTAGATAAACCATTTATGTGCCCATTGTACCTCAGCTGAACCTGAAATTTTATTCCAGACAAAATACAATTTAGCTGCTACATGCCTAGGGATGTCCTATCAGGCCTTTCGGGAGGGATCCAAAAGACAACCAGAGTGAGGCAGGCCAAGAAAACACAGGGTAATGTCAGAATGTAGCTGGCAAACACCTGCTTCCGATTCAGCACCAGTGTAAATTGCAGCACGGCGAACTTGGGTTCGTCCATTTCTGGGAGCACTTGTTTCTCGCCTATCACGCCCTCTATGGTCCACTCGCTGCTGTCTTTGTAGTCTGCTTGAAACGTACCGATGTCTATGCCGTCCTCAAATACCATAGCAAGATCCAGATACCTCACGCTATGCGTCCATGAGCCAAACCACATGTGGCAGTTCTGGGTGTCAAAGGGGAAATTTGTCACATCAATGGAGCAAGAGCTTCGGAATACCTGGTGCGACGTCCAACTGACACTGCCATTGCTGTATATAGTAGCCAGAGTGCTGCGGAGTTGAGCCTCCGTGTCAGCTCTACAAAAAAAGAAAAAAAAACTATTGAAGTTCTTTGCTTACGGCATTTTACTTGAAACCCTTAGCCAAGGATCGGTTTTATTTATTTATTTATTTATTTATTTATTTATTTATTTATTTATTTATTTATTTATTTATTTATTTATTTATAATCAAATTGTGATCGAGTAGCGTACACCTGCTTCGAATTACACACGCTATGGGAAATACTCTTGTGGTGGATTGAATTATTCTACGGAATCCCAAATTGCCCGTTAGCGTCCAAAGACCCCTGCCTGTCAAATTCTCATTTATCCAAGTCCCATGACACCGCTAAGCAATGCTCCCAATACATTCTATTTCACGCTTAGTGCTCCGCAGAGTTGAAACACTTATGTCTCCGGCTCGTATGGTACAATAGTCTCTTCTCGAAATTCCACAGATCAGCAGAAAAAAATAGTCCTTTTTTTAAACCCGGGACAGCTGCGTCCCTTTGGTCATCAAAAACTGTCGATCAACTTGAGGAAATTATTTTTTCCTGAGCCAGATGGTCCAAAGGCACTAAAGAATAGCACCAGGTGGTATTGTTGACATTTGCAGAAACAGTTAGATGTATCAAGGCTAGGCTACAAACCCGAAGTATCCCTGAAGCCAGCTATATTTTGCTGTGCACAACGCGTGTCATTTAGAAATATTAGCAATTAGGCACACAACATTACCAATAGCGAATGGCAGTATTACACTAGCTTTTTCTGATATAACCAAGGTCACCGTTAAAAGCAACAATGTTTTGCACTTTCTCCGTAACATTGAGGCATCGAGATTGATCCATATTTTAAAATTTACGCAATAAACGTCACTTAAATCCCTTTACTGCCTGCAGTGAATAAAGTTGAAGAACTTAAAATGATCTTCTCATGATTACTAAATGGATACTATACTAATATTCGTTGCAAAAGGCATCTCATTAACTACCAGCATGCTTATAGTCCTAGAAAACATAATGGTCCAGGTCAACAACTCTCTCTGGCGCGCTTCGGACACTAAGAAGTGCGTTGAAAAAGTTGTTGACTTAGTTCAAAACTTCGCAGTGAAAGAGACAACGCGAAGTTGGGATCCTGGTTTGGCCCTCGGGATAGATGTTCTGACAAAGTTCGTAGCATCAACCTCGATTTTTTTTTTCCTGAACATGCAGTCATATAGTTACGTGAAGTGAAATTAGATATTATAGCTAACTAACTAGCTAATAAATAAATGAATGTATGAAAAAAAAAATAAATGAACTTAGACACACACACACACACACACACACACACACACACACACACATATATATATATATATATATATATATATACATATATATATATATCTGTCCGTGTGTGTGTGTGTGTGTGTGTGTGTGTCTAAGTTCATTTATTTTTTTTCATACATTCATTTATTGTGTGTAGGCTCATTGAGTAGGGTGGTGATCAGAGCTGTAGTGAATAGCTGCGAAAAAATTTCGACTACGCACGTATTATAGAGCATGATGTCAGGAATCCAAATGAGACTGCATTCCAGCCGTATGTCACTGATGTTGCCAAACTGCTGGGGTTCCCACACGAGATACTGGTCAGTCCATTTCTGCGTATACAAATGACAAACTTGAGCTAAAGAAAGTAAAACAAACAAAGACCAGAAGCCGTTTGGACACAATGATGTGAAATGTCTTGGATAAACTTGAGTTAAGGTAAAGTCCAACCGGGCAAAGTGACTCCACTTCTGGACCAAATATCGCAGGAGTATTTATTGCTATATAATAACCTATATACTTTATTGAACACAAGATTTTGCTGATTTTGTCTGCACTAAAGATGGAACTCCACACTCAAAGTTCCCATATAGACACCAGCATTTGTGGTAAAATGTGTTTTTACGATTTTTTTTTAATATTTCTGAAAAATCAATCAAGATGAAATGGACAAATCTTTGCTAATTTGATCTCAATACCATTATACAAGAAAAAAATATATATTTTTTATAAATACATCTGTTAGTTTTTTTGTTTTTTGTTTTGCTCTTTTTAGTTGTTTGTTTTTTAATGTCAATACCAAAATTGCAATATGGCTGATTTCTCAAAATTGATAAAGTTGGTGAACTCTTCATATGCATGTGATCTTTGTAAGTAGTGATCACAATACGTGGATGCCTTAATTGTTTGAATGGCTTGTTCAAAGCCAACAATTGTGAAAAATCTGTTAAATCTATAAGCAGTAAAAGTGTCAACCTAAATTTTCATCGGAAAAATACCCAGGCGAATGTTTCTTTGATTGGTTTCTAAGAGCTCAACATTTATTGTTCTTAAAATTTCTTTTTTTTTTCAGATCCCTTTAAAATGTATTATAGTAATCCTTTCTAGCCATTCGGATGCTGATTTTATGTTTGCTGTGATAGACTCACTTTGTTGTGTCTAAGCAGGCGATAGAATAAGATACTTGAAGTGCATTGTAACTTTTGTGTATATCATTCATATATTTGATTGACCGTAACGTTCTTGCATTTATCAACCCTGCTAATGCACGTGCTTCCTTATGTGCTTCTTTGAGGCATATTTATTACATTTTTATCATACTTCTTATTATCTCAATGTTCCTATTTGAACCTATTAACAGATGACAAAGGATGTTCATGGTTCCCAGATTTTCGTTTTGAAAAGAACTGCTGGAAAACAGCGTGCCTTGTAAATTCACTTGAAATTTCAATGCTAAGAAGCACTCCCGAAGTTACACAGAAAAATATTAATAGGCGTTTGATTAAATGTTACCAGTTGTAATAATAGTAGACATAATGTTTTACAGGGTCTGCACTATTTGACTTGCTGTTCATCAGCGATCAACGCTTTTCCATCAGTCAGATACCGCCTAAACCTTGCGTAGGCACATGAACATTAATGTGCGCCGCCGCCTAAACCAAGCTTATGGTGCAGATGTATTAACGAGAAATAGTTAAATCAATATCTTTCAATTCAGAACGTCAAAGCCTTTGAGGTTACTACTGAAAATGGCTCATTAAAAGGGGTCTGTGCTTTTTTTCCTCATGTCTCCGTCTTGTGGGAAGAAAAAAAGGGACCTCATTCAATTTTGACAAAGTATTTGCCTGCAATTTTGAAAACAGATAAAATCTATCTTTGTCAGGAAAATGGGCGTCCAGAGACAATAATAAATTTACTGATGGCCAATATTCCCCCGACGATCGTAACATAGCTTTTCGTCAAGGTGCTATATGTGCAGAGTTCATTGTTTACAGAATTCTCCTCAGGCAGCTTAGACTTGGGCATCCATATATCGCATTCTTCATGGCGTAATGTGTTTTTAGCGGTTATGTAACTCACGTCTCTGTGACTTTGTTATAATTTTTATACACATGACATACTCATCGCACAAAATATCAGACTGATCGAGGGAATGGGAGTGATTTTCAAAAGAAGATAAAAATCAAATCAACGCAAAACTGCACGTGCTGGTTTTCAGTGAAGACATGGCTGCATGAGCCATCCGATCTTCATCCCCAAAGGTCTATTTTGAGACTTACTTACTCTTCCTTTCGCATGGCACAGTTCGCTACTTTTGCACTGGGGAACATGCATACAATAACATCAGCTTAGGATTTCTGACTGTAGACATTATGTATTATGAAATATTTGCCTTTTGATTAGATGTTTCCAATTATCCAGTGCATGTTCGATTTTCTGATATATTTTGAGACGGGTAATACAAATCAATTAGCAGGTAATTGATTACACCTGTCGTTCTACCGCGTTACGTGCTCTTGAGTCGATAAAGTTTCGCTGATGTCACACCTACTGGGGGTGGGGGTGGAGGTGGGAGGAGGGGGCGGTGCTGTGCTAATGATTACCGCCAAGTTATCATTGGTGGATAGAAATAACAATGTTACGGTTCCAAACATCCCCAGATCGAAACTTTCATGTGTAGCCGGATCCTCTCTGGTGCACATATCTGTTTGGATCCACGCAACCCGTTACATCCCCCCGCCCCATTTTATGCTGCTGAAAACATCCCCAGATAGGCATTTCGAGTGCACCTTGATATTGCAATGTATACATGTTTCGTTTGTACCCCCACCTCCCGTTAATGTTTTGAGTCAGGCTTGCAAATGCAATATACAAAATTTACACCTACATGTAGCTCTCCGATGTGATCCCACAATCTCCATAGGATCCCGATACTAAAGAGTAAATATATTGCCAAAAATGGAATCTGGTGATATGGACAGGTTGACTGCTGCACTGTATATGTATCCATTATTGATGTCTATTTAAGCTGTTGTCTGGAAGTCCACAACGAAAGAATTGAATGCTTTCATTTATCTATTGCCATTTAAGAGACGTCATGCAAATAAAATATACCCATGATGATTCCAACTCAAACCCCCTAGTTATCATTGTTTAAACTCCCTGCTCCTTATTTGAACCTGAAGCAAAGATGCTATGTTAGTATAATACAAAAAATCCGGGGAGCGTAACTGTGTTTCTCTAAATATACCACGAAATTTGGAAAAGATCCCAAGCGTAAATGAGTAACTGGTTCTGAATATCTGCACTTTCCATAACCATAGAGAAGAATAAAGTGAGCAGGCCGCAACAGGGGATTATTTTGATAAATGAAAGATAACCTTTGAAATAAAAATAACAAAACCTGCAGTTGAGGTCAGCGCATTAGGTAATAATTATACTATGCATAGTATTTTAGTATTTTCAGCTGCATTTCATTCACATTGGAATGAGTTACGTATTAGAAAAGACGGCAAAAACAGGACGATAGTGGGCTCATACTCGATCCATACAGTCCATTCAACAACATTCAATATATATATATATATATATATATATATATATATATATATATATATATATATATATATATATATATATATATATATATATATGGTCTAATGATCACCTGCAAAGAAATCAAAGACTCCTAGCAATGGCTGGTAGAAGAGCATGGTGAGCATGATGACAGAAAACAAAGAGTAAGATAAAAGCTATATCAACAGCGAGACTCAATTACATAGCTCAACATATTTTACCTTCTGTAGAACAACGGAGAAAAATATGGAATCTGGGGATTCCCTTGCTGTAGTAAAGGACTTGGACCACAGTAATGAACGAAGAGATGTCCAAGACAGATTACGATTTCACATAAGGTTTAGATAATGCAAGATGTGTTTGCCAAAATTGAAAGATTCTGATACGAAAAAAGTCACCCCAAGGCTACAGGGAACTTCAGCAAAACACCTGTGCTAAATGACTCAAAAAACGCAGTACTGAACAAATACGGTGTTCAGAATGCTGCCTCCTTTAATTTAAACGCAAAATTATTATCCACAAAATAGTAGTTGTGAATAATTCTGATGATAGAAAGAGCATTACATTTCCGAAGATTAAATGTTTCTTCGCAAAAGGTCATAGTACTGCTCATATTCCAGAACTAATATTTCAAACTGCACAATTTCCAAGTAAAGATGATGAACACTAAAAAATGGGTTCAAGGATAAAAATTATGTATTGGGAATTACGAAGTATAAATTTTTGACAATAACATAATCATTAATGAAAAAGACCCTCTTGGAATACGGTTTATTGGAACTTAATCATCACAGGTAAACATGCTTGTTCAGTTAAAAAATGGACAGGATTTGACTTGAGTCGATGTTACAATTTCAAAACGAGGGATTAACTATGTCTTTTCAAAACATTGGGTTTCAATATGCCTCTCCATAAGCATTAATAGTTTGTTTGTTTTTTTTACTTCAAAGCTGTACCCTTCCAAAAAAGCAGAGTTAGAGTGAAATAAAACATAGATGTTTGCTGGAACGGGTACAAATTGGTTGATCAAAGGATGGATGAATGGAGGGAAGCATAGTATTCCATGACAATCGTTTATGCATAAAAAACAGCTTTAAAAAATACCTCGCTACTTTGAACAGAAATGATTTGATTTACAAATCGGAATTAATTACTTGTAAGAAATAATGTCCTGTGCACTCAACAATTACAGTCATACTTGTGTCATCATTGTCGGATTATTTACACAAAATAATCAAAGTTATCACCTTTATAAACTTAACTGCTTCACGCGTGGTGATTGTAGCGGAGAACAAAGTATTCTTGCAATTGAACAACTGTTAGTCTTAACTGTTGGAAAGAAAATAAGCACCCGAAATGTGAAGGCCAGCGACGGGTGAAAGGAAATTACATAAACTAAAATGACATATCAGCAATACTACAGTGCATGTGAACTCTGAATGGCACTCCTGAGTTTGCCCCCGCAGGGCATTACTCATGATAATTTTAACATGAAATGCTCTAGACATTCTAATAAGCTTTACCTACTCCTCAAGAAAAAAAATGGTTTTGAGCCCATCATCAAAAGTGTTTTCTTCATGAAAGCTGGCACAATATAAAATATTTATGTAGTTAAAAGAACTATAAATTTGGACGTGGTTCTTAATTCATGAATATATATTACACGAATAACCGTACAGCTTGAGTAATTGTAGGAATGGACAATAAAAGGTAGCAGTTTCAGTTTGCTTATTTTGCAGCAATTATACTAAAAAAAAAAAAAAAAAAAAAAAAAAAAAAAAAAAATCCAAAGTACCATGTTCCTGGTCAAAGGTAGTTGCTGCCCCAGTCACTATGATGCAGCTGTCATGTTTGATTATCTTAATGGCAAATATATACTTTGTCATAGTCTACAGTACATTATATTTTACGCTCTTTTTCACCTTAAAAAAACCTGCATTCTTCACGTCACTTCTTCTTGTAAGGTATGGAATAAAGCCACCGGGGGGATAAGCATAGCTTTTGTATACCTCACAGCTTTGTGGCTACAGATGCCAAGAAACAGACAGAGGGCGAGGGTGGCTGTAAAAAATGTTTAATTGATCAATGACCAAAGACTTAGAATTTTACAAAAGTACATGTCTGCTTCAATTGAGCGAGAGTAAATCATTAAAATTATATTGGATTCACATGTGTAAAGGCATCGCGCCTTAGAAATCCAAAAACAACAATGGCGTTTATATTCACCTATAAAAATCAGTCAATATTCAAATTGATTTACTGAAGAACGTCCCTATGAATTAGGCCTGCAAAAATACCACCCCTTCCTCTACTTAATTTTCTCATCCAGGACATTCGACCCTGTTTTACATACGATTATTATTATTATCATCGTCATCGTCGTCGTCGTCGTCGTCGTCATCATCATCATCATCATCATCATCGCTAGTAGTAGTAGTAGTAGTAGTAGTAGTAGTAGTAGTAGTAGTAGTAGTAGTAGTAGTAGTAGTAGTAGTAGTAGTAGTAGTAGTAGTAGTAGTTGGTTATCACTATCGGATGGTAAAGTATGCAGACGAATCAAGTTGAATAAAGATAAAAGGAAAATCGTTGTCAAGTGTAGCTTAATTGTGCAGATCTTGCTTGTTGGGACGTATGATACGCAGATATTTCTTTGCATATATTGACATACCTTTGCTGCTGTGTTTGCAGTGCCGGGAAAGAAAGGTATTTTATGTCTGCAGTTGTTTATTCAAAACATGAATAATAAAAAAAAGTCAAAGGAGTAAAGTTTGTTGATGCACATTTATAGGAAAGCAGGGCAAATGTGAAGGAAATATTGAATATTATATATAGAGACGTAAAATGTATTCAAGTCAGAGTGGTTTCATTACTTACATATTTGGCCCACATGCTCATGCGCAAAACTTTAAGTCTCTCATCCAGCTCAAGGTTGATCAAACCGAGGCCGAATTGAACGACGACGGGTAAGGAGGTGTTCCTCACCGGTCGGCCGTACCGTCCCACCCTGGAGTATCTTTCCAATAGATGATTGATCAATAGCTTTTCGGAAGAGGTCTCGACGCTGGAAAAAAAAAAGAACAGGAGGTCAAATTAGATGGAATGGTGATCATGCTCATCTGCAGATGAGCTCACAGGATCAGTAATAAATTCGGTATTGTACCAAATTGGGTAATGAAATACCGCTGTGTTGTGAAATCTGCATATCCCTCAAAATACATGGTGGGCATCGTTATGTCCATAGGCTTGATCAGTCTTATATTGTGCTGGAGAAATATCGGCAAACTCAATATGTGTTTAGAAAATACAAAAGGTATGCTGGACAGCGTGGTGTGTTCTGGCTACAAGTCTCTTACAGACATTACAGGGGTTTTTGAGAGGGTTCCCATAATATGTATGCAGACCTTGGTTTGCAAGTGTAAAACATTAACCTGGAGCTGTAGTTTGATCTAGCATATGTATGAAATTGGGCGCAACCAAGGGGGCAAGGGTAATGTTTATAAACACAGATTATGTGATATCTTAATACTTGTAAATGCTTGCAATCCCATCAAAGAATGTCTGTTGCATCAAGTATAATTGACCACACACAGGTAGAGTGCCAGGCATATCATCACAGTTGTAGTCATTCGAGGACGGCTGACATTGGTGTACTAGAAACATAGCTGTCCAAGCTATTAGGAATGCCGGGGTAATGTAATTACAATCCAATTTGAAATTACCCCTCCCGATGTGTTAAATTTCCACATTTGAGTGGTGAGACCGAACAGTTGTGTCTGACGATGGCCGTGACCCTGAAAGGGCTTTTTGATACATCACAGTAATAAAAACTAGATGGAACTGTGCGGAAAAAAAAAAAAAAGAAAAAAGAAAAAAAGGGGGTAAAAATTTAACCTGTCAAATCTAATAACAATCCCTTCAAGCTAGCTACTGATGATACTGAGATCACCAGTGATGCTGAAATGGCTGAAGCTTTCAGCATTTTTTTCAGCAATATTGGCGCCTCTCTTACCAATAAATTTCAAACCAGCAGTATTCCTGATTTTCATGCTTAAACAGGCAGTGATGCAACCTTCCATTTCACCCCTATTACTACTGATTTTTCATGGCTCAGTTAATCCATCTGCCTCCTGGTAAAGCTACTGGAGTGGACCACCTGAGTAGAGTACAGTGTGTAATTGTAGCGTGTTTAAAAAAAACAAAAACAAAAAAACAAAAAAACGAACAAAACCAAAAAAACCCCCCAGGGTTCGCCTAACCTTATTTTACGCTTTTTGCTGTAGGTCTACATGACGTTGACCCACAAGTGATGCGCACATGGTCTTTCCGAGGCAAGAAACAATCAGACTTGTGACACTAGGCCTATTTATCATTACGAACAGTACACATACCAACATTGAGCCTAAAGAGCATTGTTGTTATCGGTCACAATAATTCAACACAGTTTTAATAAAAGAACTGAAGGATTTTAATTTGTACTTTTAAGATTCCCAAAAAACAAAAAAACAAAAAACAAAACAAAAAACAACAAAAACTAAAAACAAAGAAAAAACAAAAAACAAAAAAAAGAAAACAAAAAAAAAAAAAAAAAAAAAAAAAAAAAAAAAACAAAGCAAAAAAAAAAAAAACAAACAAAAAAACAAAGCAAAAAAAAACAAAAAAAACAAAAAAACAAAAAAAAAACAACAACAAAAAAAAAAAACAACAAACAAACAAACAAAAAACAAAAACAAAAACAAAATCTTGTTTTTGTGTCGCCTAAAGCTACAGATCTGTAGCTTTATCATGAACTTGTCGCCCTATTCAAAATGTTAATGACTGCAGGACTTAATACCACAAAATGAAAGTCAGGAAATACATGCAATGGGGCCTTCTGAAAATAAATTGAAAAGTAAATGAACTAAATAATATCAATGAAATAAAACAAACAAATCAGTTGCGTCCAGAGCGCATTAAGAACACTCTCGAGCTGCATTATCACTTGTATGCAGATGGATTTTCTACAACATATAACATACTTGTGTGGTTTCTTTATACGAAACGAAAATCTGGAATTCAGTGCAATGATAATTCTGACAATTCGCATTAATGGGATAATAATGGGAGAGGGGGCTTTGCCCCTTTGATCGTAGGTTAAATTTAATTCCAAGTTCCATTTAACACATCACATCTTATTAATTAATTTTGATATTGGCTCAACAGATTAAACGAGAGAAAATAACCAGTTGTCATCGCTGAAGATTAAATGAGTATGGTATGAATATAATTCCTAGCTTTATTTCACAGATATCGGTTAGTCGATTAATCGCTGTCATAATCACAGCTAATCCCATTCGTTAAAATATCTATCACATTTATGAAAATAATGTTTCAATGGCGCATGTTTCTATTTTGTTCTGATCGCTCATAACTTGAAATTACCTTAGTCACAAATCCCAGGTAATCATTGCTTTAATCACAAAGAATTGAGAGTAAAGGGTTCGAAGTACGAACAGCCGAGTACTTTTGTCACGTTCTTCTGAAGAATTTTTACATAGGTTTTATTAGTCCAAATAAATTTAAGGGTCTTCAACGGTTAACTCCTCAGTTTGAGCCTGTACCCATAAGTATCTTCTTGCCTAAGCTAAATATTCGGCAGAGACAACCAACATGATAATGGATAAATATGAAGGTGGCAAATGATAAAATAGTTAAATAAGTGTTGCTTATGAATGCAGAGCTTCAATACGTATGTAGAATACCTGGAAAACCAAACATTATTACTAAATAGTAGATGACAAGTTCAGATGAGAATAGTGTGACTTA
>OZ026625.1:76792933-76797933 GCA_964020975.1 Hermodice carunculata | reverse complement strand
ATGATAGCTTTTAATCTGTTCCAAATTTAAATTTTGCATGTTCATCTAATCTGCATTAACAGGAAGGGCAAAAGCCAGGAGGCGGCCCATTCCCTTCTCATGCATATGCTGTGAATTGCCTTATTTTCATGTGCATACATTTTCAGCAGCATTCCACTTAAGTTTAAGGTTCACTATTTTTGAGAAAAAAATCTACAAAACCTGGGGTGTGTGTGTGTGTGTGTGTGTTTTTTGGGGGGGGAGGTGTTTTTGGTTTTGTTTTTGGTTTTTTTTTTTGTTGTTTTTTTGTGTTTTTGTTTTTGTTTTTGTTTTTGCCTTTTTTTGGTCACAAGGGTTTCTTCCCAAGCAAAAAAAAAAAAAAAAAAAAAATCGTGTAGCACTACAGCAACGTTTAGAGAATATGTAAAAAAAAATGTGCTGACGGACAAGGCTAAGGTATAAATGCACTAACTAGAATATTTGCCGGAACCTTATCTAAAGGACAAACCATAACGAAATCGGCTTAAAATGTTCATCAATTGTTTTCCATGCTAAAACTGTCAGTGTTCATATTCTGTACATATAAGCAGAAGAGAGAAAGAGTGAGGAAAAAAGAGAGAGAGAGAGAGAGAGAGAGAGAGAGAGAGAGAGAGAGAGAGAGAGAGAGAGAGAGAGAGGGAGAGAGAGAGAGAGAGAGAGAGAGAGAGAGAGAGAGAGAGAGAGAGAGAGAGAGAGAGAGAGAGAGAGAGAGAGAGAGCCCATCACCACCTTTTAAATATTTTTAGAGCTGAAAATTCTTCAAGTGTAGATTGCTGTTGAATTTAAAGCTGTTGTTGCGAGTTTACCAGACCCGGAACCCTTGAAAATTGGACACGGGGCCTGGGTTACCACCAGCCACATAAAAGAAAAATGGCCCTATAGGTATCCAAGTAAGGAGATGTTGCTGCGACCAGTGCCACTTGTATAATTCCGTAAGCCCCCCCCCCCCCCAACACAAACACGCACTAACATCATTGCAAACATGCTTGTCCGATGCCAAGGCAGTGACCCAATTAGCGTTGTCAACGTCTGCACCACTCCATTCCATCAGACTCAGTGGAGCACTGTGAGGCAGTCTTGCATATTCAGTTGACTTTGTCTAACTGAAACCCAATCCAAAGCCAAACAGCACTGGACAGAACTGCTTGTAGCCACACTGAGCCCAAACATGCATTTCCCTTAACAGGGTTTGCATAGGGATTATGAGATTTTGTCCATGAAAGAAAAAAAAGGGGATGAGTGATGTTTGATCCATTAAATACTTCAACATATGAATCTGACTTGATATCAAATGTAATCCATGATTACAGTCATTTTTTTTTCTGTGTGCCAATGTGACAAATAAAATTCATTTTCGACCCAATGTGGCTCCCATTTCCCCCCTTACACAATAATATGTTGAGACTATCTGCATGTTAAAAAGGCTTTTAAACTTGTCACATTAAGTTGCACTTGCCAAAAATACTGCCCTCAAATGCTTTGTTACATATGATGTAATTGAACGTGGTTTTCGTTGCATGACAAAATATATCTCCTTGTGAACGGATCCGAAACAAATGTTTTCGTGGAAAAGCTGGACAAACCCTAATTTTTAAATTTATGAAAAAGCAACATTTTTTCCCTTCGGCATATTAAATATCATTAATTAATAGCCCCCGTCACACCACATACAATGATGTGTATTGTGGAACTTAAGCATTATTGGAGTCCCTTTAATTTGTATTTTTGTGGCCAAAACTACCGCTCTCATATTTATTGAATGTGGAGGTGGGCCTGACGGCCGACAAAAATGATATAACTTAGGTTCTTGGTTCATTAGAGGCGGCTTTGCCAGAAACCTAGAAATTGAAGTATTGGATAACTTGTTATTATAGTTTCGGAGATACCCAACCTTAAAATTTGACAATGCCCCTAAATAAACATAAGAGAGAGAAAGAAAGAATGAAGGAGAGAAAGAAAGAAAGAATTCCTGGACGAACACAAAATATCTTTGTTAGCACCCAGACTATAATTCAACTATGCTAGTGTGGTTAATCACATGTCACAGTATGAATATACGGAATTTGACCTGTTTGTTCCTGATTGCCTGGGCACACTTATGGGTGGGATAATACCAGAGGTTTTCCATTATTACAAGTATGACAGTTGCGAGTCTGATAATCTTTAAGCAAATGTAATGCTACTGACAAGCGGGTGGCTCAGGATAGTGACCTTGGGGAGTGTACAGCCACCTGTTCGTCGTTCACATTGATACATCGAAACGCACGCAATTTAGTATATGCCAGGAGGGATCCGAGAAAAACCTGAGAGCCCCTTATATACAATCATACACGGTGACTGCTGTCAGACTAATCATGAACAGGCCTTACAGCGTAAAGAGGTCATATTATATTATCCACAGGATACAGCCGCACTCCTTTGCTTGTTCAGTAACAGGCCATACATGTTTGACTCCCTTACGGTCAAGAAAAAAATGTCTTAGATTTAGCTAATGCTCTGTTCCCTTACGAAAACTGTACAGCAAATGTACAAAATGATAAGATCACTACTTACGCAATAAATCGTTCTAGTTAGGGTGGAATATCTGGAATAAGCCTCCCTCACAAACGGTAATCTCACTCTAAATGCTGTAATCTACCACAGCATAAAGAGGATACCGTAAGTACTCAGCACGTTGCAAATCAGGAAAGCAAGCTCTTTCCGCTGAGATGATTTAAACTAGGCAAAATTAATAATCCTCCGCTTAAATAATTTAATGGTGTACCCATATTTTTTTGAGTAATTTAAAGATACGCACATGTATGTGTAGCATAATCCTTTGATTACATCATGTGTAAAGATGAGCAGAGTTGGAGCCCATGCTTGACTGCACATGGGCTGAATGTGACACAAAGTCAAAAAATGCACTTCGCAGAAAGGATCATGAGTGGTCTTTCCTGTCCCTGTTAGGACCCTCCTGACCATTGATTTTTCTCACCATACCTGTGTTATGTGGCCAGAACCTGTGCCAATCATGGGTATAAAGGCATGTTTTTTTTTCTGTCAGTTATGGATTCGCCATCACTGGTCAAACTGTGAACATCACCATGCCAAGGCTATCCAAAATGGACAGGGCAAGAGCTATAGGTCACATTGAAGCCGGTGAAAGTTGCAGAGCTGTCGCACGGGCAATGGGTGTGAAACACAAATCCATCAATGAGTTGTTGAGAAAATACCGAAATACAAATGATGTTGCAGATTTACCACGCCCGGGAAGGCCAAAGCTGACCACCAGTATGGTGGCACAAAAGTGCCAACTAAAATATTTTTCTCTCTCCATAAAAATTCGAAGGCGAAAACAAGAAAATAAGAAAACAGAACAGCGAAAACAAGAAAACACGAAGGCGAAAATGCGAAAACACAACCGCGACAACCCGACAGAAAATATATCGTGTTTTCGCACTCGTATTTTCGTGTTTTCGTGTTAGCGTTTTCTCGTTTTCTTGTTTTCGCATTTTCTGCCTTGGGCGAAAACAAGAAAACACGAAGGCGAAAACACTAAAATATAAAACACGAAGGCGAAAATGCGAAAACACAACCGCGAAAACACGAGAGAAATTATGTCGTGTTTTTGCGCTCGCATTGTCGTGTTTTCGCATTAGCGTTTTATTGTTTTCTTATTTTCGCAATATCGTGCTTTGGCTTGTTTCACTTCCGTTTAACACCTTCCCATATGTTAGCTAACGGAATTAATCTGTCGTGTTTCGCGGTTGTGTTTTCGCATTTTCGCCTTCGTGCTTTATATTTTAGTGTTTTCGCCTTCGTGGTTTCTTGTTTTCGCCCAAGACAGAAAATGCGAAAACAAGAAAACGAGAAAACGCTAACACGAGAACACGAAAATGCGAGTGCGAAAACACGACATATTTTCTGTCGTGTTGTCGCGGTTGTGTTTTCGCATTTTCGCCTTCGTGTTTTCTTGTTTTCGCTGTTCTGTTTACTTATTTTCTTGTATTTTCTTTTATGGAGGGAGAAAAATATTTTAGTTGGCACTTTTGTGCCACCATACCACCAGGCAACAAGACTGTTTCATCGTCAATGCAGCACTGATGAGTAGGAGCAGCAGAGGTCCTGATATTCAGAGCCAGCTGGAGAGAGCCAATCCTCACCAAAGACGCATGTCCACCCAGACTGTTCGTAACAGACTGCATACTGCTGGTTTAAGGTCCCGGAGCATGGTGAAAAAGCTGCTTCTTACCCCACTTCACAAGGTTGCTCGGTTGCAGTGGACAAAAGAACATGTCCGTACAACACATGCAGGATGGAGCAATGTTCTCTTCACTGATGAGTGTCGCTTTTCCCTCCACAGAAGTGATGGACGTGTTCGTGCATGGAGACGGTGAGGGGAGAGACACGCTGCTTGTTGTGTTCAGCCCACAGTTGCATATGGAGGGGGCAGCATCATGGTCTGGGCGGGCATCTCTGCTAATGGCAAAACAGACCTCGTCATCATGGAAGGAACAATGACAAGCAGACGGTACATAACGGATGTCCTGGAACCCCATGTTATTCCATATGCGGGTGCCATTGGAGACAACTTCATGCTGATGCACGACAATGAAAGGCCACATGTTTCAGCTGTGGTTTGTGATTACCTGGATAGTGAGAGTGTTGAGGTAATGGAATGGCCAGCATGCTCACCTGACCTCAACGCGATTGAGCACCTGTGGAGCCATATGAAAAGAAATGTGTACCAGAAGATGGGTCTAACTCACACTTCGCAGATCTACGGTGTTATCTTCTGGAGGAGTGGGACAGTATACCTCAGGCGCTTGTGAGAAAGCTCGCCTACAATATGCGAAAACGCTGCCAACAGTGCATTGACAACCATGGTGGCTACACATCCTATTGAATGGACATTTAATGGTGCTTTATGTGACACAGTGATGAGTCCATTTCTGCTCTATTGAACTCAGAAAATGCCTTAACTTTAAGTACAGTCTGTG
>OZ026625.1:76770433-76787933 GCA_964020975.1 Hermodice carunculata | reverse complement strand
GTCCCATTACAGGTTTACACACTTTTGCCAGCAATCCTGCAAGGCCTACACGCCGGTCAAGCAAAAAATATTCTCCATCAACCCTAAAAAAGTCATTGACAGCAGAAAGGACGTCATCATTATCAGGAAAATGGCGAACGGCTAGTTTCGCTTTTATTTTGGGTAACAGCTGGAAGTCTGAGGTCGAAGCCACAATCATGGATTGCTGACATGGCAACCACCGATTTGTGTACAGGAGCACTGTCTTGGTGGAACATGACTCCTTTAGTGAGCATTCACTGTCGTTAAGCTTTGATAGCTTCACACAAATGTCTCAGTAGTTCAGCATAATGTCTTTCATTGATAGTCTGGCCTTTTTCAAGATAGTCAATCAGCAGGATACCCTTGGAAACACAAAGGACTGAAGCCATCACCGTTCCAGCAGAAGGAACCGACTTGGCCTTTTTTTCTTATCTATTTATTATTATTATTATTATTATTATTATTATTATTATTATTATTATTATTATTATTATTATTATTATTATTATTATTATTATTATTATTATTATTATTATCATTATCATTATCATTATCATTATCATTATCATTATTATTATTTTTATTTTTTTTTTGGGGGGGGGGGGGGGTGATCCTGCATACTTCCATTGTTTCCACTGAATTTTGGTTGTCGCTTTAAAGTGATGAATCCAGATATGATCCATGGTTACAAAAGTCGGGCAACAAAATATTCGGGATCTGCTTCAAAACGGCACAAATTGTCACAAGAGGCCAGGAATCCGATACATTTCGGATCAGCTGTCAAAAGCTTTGGGACCCATTTTGCAGAAACTTTCTTCATTCCAACTTTTCGATTATAATGTGCTCAACTCTTTCATGAGAGATGACCCCAGCACTGGTAGTATATTTGGGGTCAGTCGTCGATCAGTCATTACCATGTCATGCACCCGGATAATGTTTTCGGAAATGGTTGCTGTTGAAGGCACCATCAAGGCTCCCTCTGCCGCGATTGAATTCCTTAGCCCACTTCTTAACAGTGTAAAGGGAAGGGGCGTCACCCTCTGAAGCGGAGAACATGTCGGCATGCAGCTGGGTTGGAGTTTTCAGTTGCAGATACTTGATGACTGCCTTATTTTTTTCTTTACTAGCGATTTCAATGGGTACATGTTCACAAGATGGTCTGGTACAAGGACACTGATGACACTATAGTTAAAGTTCTTATGTCTACGATTCATTAAATGATTGTACTTGTAGATGGCAAAAGTTTGTTTCAATCTGATGGAGGTATCTCACTTAGCCTAAAAACTTTTCAGCTACCTCTCGTAAATGAGAATGGCTGTGGCGCTTCAAGAGTCCCAAAGACCGTTTTATGAGCCAACCTTGAAATGATTACATACGATGCATCAATGGATCAGTGTTTTTCATACATTTAGCCCCATAGAGTAGTGTTCTAGGTACTCATATCGTATTCCACATATAACATTAATTTTAGTATATTTTTCTTAAAGAACTACCTTATTTTGGAATGGATGGTACTACGCTCAACTAGTATCAGAGCTATCTAAAATAAATGCCAATAACTCCACGTTATTTACACACAGTCACGATAGTAGAACTTAGGCACGGCAGTGCCTCAAGGGTCAATTTTGAGACCCCTCCTTTACATAATTTATGTAAGTGGCATAACATAGGCCTAGCCTAGATTCTTTTAAATTCTATACGCGGGCGACACAACCCTGATCAGTGTCCTTTGCTCTTTCTACCAGAATAATCATTACCAATGCAAAGATAGCAAGATAAATAATATAAACTCTGATCTTGTGGCATTTAACTGGTTAGCTGCATTTCAACTTTTCCCATACATATATCCTAAGCTAAATACATGTGCATGATTGCGCCTTTCCTTAGCGTAAGCTGAACAGAAACATGAATTTACAAATAGCAGGCATATCCATGAAAAGAACCAGCGAATCTGACTTTTGAAAACTACAGACTCAAGAAATTTTTCTTTGGAGTGCCCATATTTCTAAAATGCTAATCAACTATCCATAATAATAGGATCACTGAAATGAAAACATAACTTGATGCCTATCCCAGCACTTATATCAACATATCTAATTCCCTTTTCCCGCCTCATTCGAATCATGTGGTATTAGTATGTGGCTACTCATGCGACCGTACTGTTAAACTGCAAAAGAAATCTATTTGTCTTATTTCTTCAGTAAATTTCAATGCCCATACCGAACATCTTTTCAAGCAATAAAACGTATTCATGCTTATGGATTTGGTCTATCTAAACGCCTCCAGTTTTTATCTCCACTGTTGTGAAAAGAACTTCCGTTTTATTATTATTATTATTATTATTATTATTATTATTGTTATTATTATTATTATTATTATTATTATTATTATTATTATCATTATCATTATCATTATCATTATCATTATCATTATCATTATCATTATCATTATCATTATCATTATGATTATGATTATGATTATGATTATGATTATGATTATGATTATGATTATGATTATTATTATTATTATTATTATTATTATTATTATTTCTTTTTTGATATGTTTTCAGTCACTCCTGTCGCCCATAAATACGACAGCAGCTACTGTAGTGTTCCTCGTCATGCCACCCTTTCACACACTTCGGTTCAAAATTGCATTCGTTTCCACATACCGAATATAGTAAATAGCACACCCGAAAATACAATAGAAAACTCGAACGGAAAATTTGCTTCAAAGCAAATGTGTCTGTGTGCCTTTCAAAGTTTTACATATTAAATGGTGCAACTTTAGTGCTTTTGTACTCCACATTCCATCGAGCTTATGGCTGGATGAACATTTCCAAGTCCAAATGACCTTCACCTTTGACCTTTAACATTTACAGGTTAAATGTAAATTGGGAAAATGTACAGTGTTATGATACCCACAATTCTAAGTCCAACATGATTAGATTTAGCCGAGATATGGCTGAGGGAAACATTCAAGGGCCCAGATGACATTGATCTAACACCTTTAGGGGTCACATGTAATTTTTAGAATGTGCAGTGTTGCAATAGCTACAATTTGAGCCCAACATGATCAAAATTGGATAAAATTTGACCAAGCTATGGCTAAAAGAAAGCAACCATCGAAAGTGGCCTTTCACCTTGAAATGGCCTTTGACCTTGAGATGACCTCTATCTGAAGTGAATCTTGCCCTTTAAAGTGACATTTTGACCTAATACTAGCCTTTGACCGTGGCGTGACCTTTGACCTTGACATTATGTCCACATTGGCGATGACTTTTGCCTTGCCATGATCGAACTCCTATACACTTGGAACTATATCTACTACAGTATATAAGATATTGAAGATTTAAAACTTTAAGTAGCCCTCATTTGCATAATTTTGAAAAGTATGACCTACCATTATAAAAAAGGCGGGACTTCAAAAAATGTGCAGTGTTACAATAGCTACAATTTAAGCCCAAACATAATCAAAATTGGATACAACTTGACCAAGTTATGGCAAGAAGAAAGCCACCATCGAAAGTGGCCTTTTACCTTGAAATGACCTCTACCTGAAGTGGTCCTTGACCTTTAAAATGACATTTTGCCTTTAAAATGACATTTTGACTTAAAACTGACCTTTGTTTTGACATAACCTTGACATTTGAGATGACCTTTGCCTTGATATGATCGAATTCCAATATGCTCGATGAACTACATCAACCATAGTATATAAGATATTGAAGATTTAAAACTTTAATTAGACCTCATTTGCATAATTTTAAAAAGCATGGCTTCTCATTATAAAAAGGCCAAACTTCATCTGTAGAAGTATAATTGTGCCAAGTTTGGAGTTTTTACATATAATATTATTCAAATTAAATGTCGGACAAATTTGCCTGTAAAGAAAGAAAGAAGAAAGAAAGAAAGAATTCCTAGAAAAAAAAAACAATAGGTCTGTATTGGCACGTAGACATAAAAATCGATATCACTTCAAAATCTGCTTTATCGGAATATACTAAACTCTATCTCATCAACAAATATAATGAAAGATGTAATGTCGCAAATTGGTACGTGTGTAATCGTTAATCAGTCCACGTTGTAAAAATTATCCCGTGTAAATATGTTTCGAAAGTTGATATTGGAACACGGCGTATTTACCATGTTCTTCATATGCTCACTGTCTTTGCTCTGATGGGAATGGACTGGCTCTGTACTGGCGCTGCCGCCTTCCCCTTGTGTTGCGCGAATGGCTTCGCTTCTGCGGCCGTTGTTGCTCTGGTGTGCGATTTGCTCATTCCCAATGGGCCACAGACAGTTATACTCTACTTAGTCTGTCATAGGCAAACCCGACGATAGCGGATCCCATATCCTCAGTAGGCGTTATCGTAGCGTACAATGATACTCTGCATCTTTACTGTTTATTTTGCAACTGCTTTAGTACAACACCTTTTCAGTTTACTAACTGTTACATATTACTATACTCACCATTCTTTCGCTAAATAAAATAGAGGCTGAGTCTACGTCTGAGTCTGAGTCTGAGTCTGAGTCTGAGTCTGAGTTAAAATACGCCAACCCTGTATGGAACATCTGTACAATACCTTGAAAGACATTTAAAGATGTCTTCAAATGCATTTAGATGTACCTTTAAATCGACATGGGCATGTGTTCAAGGACCATATTCATGGAAAACGAGGGTTCTCTCACACCACGTTTAACTCAGGCTCATTTTTCAACACATACTTATTCAGCGGCATTATAAATAGTTGACATGCTCGTGCCTAGAAGAGGGACGCATTCCTGAATACAACGGTCTTGCGTGTTTCCGTCTCAGCTGTTTTAACAGCTCTGTCATAACAACAGAGGCTATGTTTATAAGCCTCTTTTAGTCAGCCATCCGAATGTCATTATTTCCGCTATGATCGGTTTTGCGCACAATTTTTAGTTTATTTAAACATATGTTTAAGTCTATTTAGAGATATCTTTAAATCCATTTGAGAATATATCTATATCGATTAAAAATTTTCTATAATTTGATTTACAAAATGTATCTTATTTGATTGAGAAATATCTCCAAATAGGTTTCCAGATCCAATTAAACATTTTTAAAAAAAATACATTTAACGATATATTTGAATATTTATGCGTACCAGCAAATATACGTATGTTCAAAAATATTTCTAGCCCTATCTAAAATCATAAACGTAATAAAAGGCGGCGTTCCATTATATGTAGTTATAAATAAATAAATAAATAAATAAATAAATAAATAAATAAATAAATAAATAAATAAATAAATAAATAAATATATATATATATATATATATATATATATAAACAGAAAATAAAGAAGGTGTGTGGTGGTGTAACACGACACCGGTTTTAGGATTTTTATCCATTTGGCAGCTTTACACCTTTTGACAACTTCGTAGAAGTTAAACCTGTAGATCTCCGAAATGTCCGGTGGCCAACGAAAGGTTGTCTATTGTAACGTTATAGGCCTATTTACATACTCGACATTATGGCGTCATTGTTATCGTGATATTTTTCCTTTGAAGTACACATGATTAGTGGTGACCCTTAGACAGCAGTATTAATTATTTGCATGACGTCACTAATTGAGTCCTTTTTTAGAAACATGGGCCCCTATTATAAATCACCCGTGTTGAATGAGGCATGTAGGTTTCTGTTCATTTTTGGCTTATACTTTCGCTGAAAGTAAAATTCTTTTTTTTCCCGCTTTATATCAGAGTCATTTTGCAGGTAAAAGACTAGGCATACAAAATTGTGGGATATGCTTTGAACATTTTTCAATGTGTACACTGACTCTGATTTGTCGTGTCTCCGTAACGCGAATTTGCTATGCATTGTCATTCTTTTTCGGAGTTCATTATTCGTTGACCCAATATAAATTTCGATGCATTATCTGTTAAGAAATGTGTAAATAACATTTTTACACAAACAATTCATTTGCGCTTTGAATTGGAAGTCAGGCAATGTTCTTCTTTTATCTAGAGCTATTATATGAGTTACCTATATGTGTACACAGTTTCTACTCCGTGGCAGGTAGCATATCACATTATATATATATATATATATATATATATATATATATATATATATATATATATATATATATATATATATATATATATATATATGATAATCTAATTTTAAAGCCACAATTACACTGCTGGACATAAAAAATACCTTCCTGCTATTAATAAAAAAAAAATCCATGTAATGGGAATTGTATCAATGAAATCAACATTTTCTTCAGCATTGTATATTACTCTATTTGTAGCGGCAGAGAATCCTATTATACTGCAACTAATCACCAGTTTGAGTTGGACATTTCTATGATTAATGAACACCATGACCAGTGAAGTTTTGTCGAGTAACTGTAACACTTTTTTTTTTCTTTTTGTATAGTGCTGCATGGTTTGCAGCTTTGCAACCGGCCTGCACGTAACAGCAAACCGCTTAAACTTGTCGTCGTCGTGTTGCACAGACCAAACATTATTACCCACAACAACCTGCATAACGTGCAAGCCCATATTAACACCCGTCTGCAAGGATTGCAACATACACATTTTTGTAACAGACTATGCCTATAGACGAGGCTGCTTAGCTTGATTAAACTGCATAACGACAGAGGTATCTCCGGAGAAAGCGATAACTTATGATGTATTTCTGTGATGTTAATGGAGCAAAATATGTTATGCTGCTCAATGACTAGTGTACAAGTGCTCGTTACAGAGACTCTGCCGTCTGCCAAAGCTTGGAGATCCTGGAGAGACTTTAAATGATTAAATCATTACACTTATCCGTAAAATTGGTCGTTCACATGCAGTATAGTTATCAAATTTAGTGATCAAATACAGGGATCAAATTTCGAACTTTCCCATCTAATTGTGACATATTCGCACGGATTTTGCAGTAATTGGGAACTTGTGATTTTGTAGTCGTGAAGTCTATGTCGTTAAGTTTGCTGTCCTACTACTTTCAAAGCGGGCAATAAAGGTTGCCCAATATTGAGTCAGCGCTGGCAAGGATGGCCCAGCATTGGGCAAATAGTGAACCAGCTTTTGTTGGTAGCTAGGCGTGTTCAAAATGTGGGAAAAACACGTGTTTATGCAAAACGAAATATTTACATAGCATGAAAAAAGAAAAGGAACGTGCATGCATTGTAGTAACACCCCCCCCCCCCCCCCCCCCCGCCAAGCTGTCCGTTCGAAATTCGATCCCGCTCAGAAGCAGGGCTTTGGATACACATGCATGAGCCAAAATATCCGTAATAGAAGACTGAATTCCCATTAGGTCTACAATTAAAACAACTGGTTGTAACTCGTTATTCAAGAACCGTGTCCAGAGTTTCTGTTCTGTGCCATTTTGTATGAGCATGGCCCACCCCCATCCCCACCCCCATGTTAGTGTGTTAAACTACTACAAGTAAGCCATGTACTTTGTAAAATGAGACAACACCCACTCATAGGGGATGCCATGAAAATCCTGGGTGATCAATATTGAACCTTAGTTGACGCCCCACTACAGGCCCGTTTCAGCTGATTAAGAAGCCCCCCCCCCCCCCCGTCGATATTGGTGCTCCTTTGGATGTAGTTGTGATCATAAGGACGAGCAATGGTCCGCTTGAAAAAAAAATACTGCATATACTATAACCCAGCTCTAAGGGCATGGGCTCTTGTGATGTGTATCGTTCACTTCCTGTTATGCTAGGTCATACCACACCATGATAATTATGTACATATTAGTTTCTTGCTCGAAAAACGTTATAAAGTATGCTATGTCTGTAATTCACAGTTTGCGTTTATTCACATGCTATCACAAACACCAGCTAATCCTCTCCTCTGTCTTATAATGTTTACTTGAAAGTTAAAAATTAAATATAAATGTTATTTGAATTGCACCTCATTTCCGTATATATATATATATATATATATATATATATATATATATATATATATATATATGGTAATTACAAAGTTAGACTGTTTTCGTGTGATAATGAAGGAAAATCCAAGTAAAGACATCCAGGAAAAGTGCCCAGCCAATCAGACTGAAAGGTTTGACTTCCTGCTAGATCCCCAATGCTAAAAGTGCTTGTTTGGAAATCTGCGTTATCTCTCCTATGCATAACAATGGCACTGGCTTACACATATACTTTGTTGTTTTTACGTTGCGCTACGCATGGACGTTCTGGATTTTTATCCATAAATAAAAGCCGCATTACATTACAGAAGCTAGGAATACAACGGGGGGGGGGGGGGGGGGTGGGGGCGTTCATATCATACAGGAGAAAGTGACGTAAAGTATTCCCACGCCAAGTTTGTTGTCATTTTTTTCCCATGTATGGATCATTGATTCTAGTCCGTTCCCCCTGTATGAAATAAGCCTTTAAAACCTTTTTCATTGAATTTAATCCTATTTAATTTTGGGACTTGGATATAGGCGTTACAGCAACCTGGCCAGTCAGGTAAGTAGTATTCTGAAATTTGACAGTTTTATTATTTCGCTTCACCATAGTTCTTATCACGTGTTAACTCATTTTCTTCCTCCTGATCCATGATTGAATTTTTTCCCTACTTAACCACGGGGACTGGAAATGTTTTGTATTGTTCTGCCAAGCCAAAAGGCCACCCAAAGCAGCAAAGCGGACAACGTGGTCGGGAAAATGTGAAGCCCGGTCGCTTATACGACCACGAAAAAGGATTTCAAATCTCTAGGTCTTTATTTAGCTTATCTGCAACGCATTGTGTACGGTCAAATATATACTTTGCCATGGAAAGACATCTTTCCCTGGCTCGCTGTTACGGGCGTCAAGCGAAAAAATAACCGGCCAAACAGCACCTCCGAACAAAAAAAAAAAAAAAAACGACGAAGCGAATGTGTTCATGATGTTGAGCATTTTATCCCGCCCAAATCACTTTTGCAGAAAAAGTAAGCAAAGACACAAGTTAACATTATGTTTTTAATATTGTAAAGTACATAGAAATACACAACAAAAGATGGTGCTTGGCAGTTTGACGCAGCAGGTGGCACACAACACACAGATACAGGATTGACCATTGGCTTCGTGTATACTACCTTTATACAATATTCATAATCTGCTTGTACACTTGTCCAATTGGTCACGGAGAAATGAGGTCGGGGTGTTGAAGCGTTGAAAGTATAAAGTAATACATATAACCGCCAGACTCTAATACCACCAAAAACGTGAAGGATGAGGCAGCTAAGGAGGCAGTTTCCATGCATGGATTCCTAGCTTGCGAAAATATGTGACATGAATCTCACAAACGTTAAAAGGTGCTGCCTCCCGTGCATCTCTAGCACGTGGCTGGTGCAAAAATTAATTCAGACACGCATAAATATTTCAGTGTTTCATGTGTATGTATGATTGATCAAGTGCAAAAACTAGAGTTCTGTTGAGAATATGTGAGTTATTACTTCTGAAACGTCAGATAGTTATATCATTTCTCAGCTTGAAGGATTTTAAATATGTGTCATCACTGATTAGGTATTTCAATTAAACGACCGCAACATAACCAATTTGATGTTACGAGGCCGCTTACAATTCTGAGAGGCAGATACAGTTAATTTAGGCCTGGATACAGAGTGGGTGAGGCATCAGGGCCAGGTCTTCTTCTTCTTCTTCTTCTTCTTCTTCTTCTTCTTCTTCTTCTTCTTCTTCTTCTTCTTCTTCTTCTTCTTCTTCTTCTTCTTCTTCTTCTTCTTCTTCTTCTTCTTCTTCTTCTTCTTCTTCTTCTTCTTCTTCTTCTTCTTCTTCTTCCACTGAGCACAATTGATCCACACACAGCATAGTACACCACTTGATAGATACATTTCATGACAAATCCTCTCTTCAAATGAAAGAGGTCAACACCTTGCTACACGGAGCCAGTGAACTAATAACAATAGAAGAAGGGGTGTCTACAATGGAATATAAAACATCAGAAGTACTGTAAGACCGATGGATACCCACGTTGGTCAATTAACGAAAGGTTGAAATGTGGACGAGAGTGTGTAGGCAGAACAGAGGGGCTTAATTGGAAAAAAAGAAATCATATAGTAGTCTCAGAGACTGCCCCCCCCCCCAAACTCATGCATTTATAGACATATTTAAGGTTAAAATCTGCAATGGTGCCAAGCGAGTACTCCTGGGCCTCAGACACTTTCCATATTCTGAACAAAATGCCGCTACTTTCCATCCCATTGAACTACTGTGGTCTACAATATTAAATTGTAAAAAGATATGTACCCCAAATAGCTCAAAATGCAGTATTTTATACCCTAAAATTCAAAATTTACAGGAAAGCATGACCACGCACCCTGTAGCTTGGCTCTGCGCCTTTGGCTCTCCCGATGGTCCATTGATGTAATTCCCTGCCCCCCTTTACTCAAATCTTGGAACGTACCCTGTTATTGTAGTGTCCCGGTTGTGTCATTCTTTATGTATCTACCTTAATAGTACGTGAAACGTATTAGACACGCTTTAAATTTTGTGTTGATTTTATAACTGAAGAATAGGGTGCGGCCCTTTTCCCATCCGCTCGAGAAAAAAAAATCATAGGCACATTTTCCGGATATGAAGCGCGTCATGTCACAACATGCACTTGTTTACTTATGTCTTCAGGGGTTTTGGCAGTTACGTAAATCGGAGCCGCAGGGTAGATGCTCAATATTCAATAATCCATATGGCAATACATTTTCGATATTCCTATTTTGTTAAAAGAATAACTGCAAACAAAGGTCATAACTCTTTGATCCTTTGGATTATAAACTGTGGTCGCCAGAGCCTTGCGCTTCTAAACTCTTTCAGTCAGCTCTAAGATTTAACTCCGATTTTCTAGGCGGAATAGTGTTGCATTTCTATCAAAGCATATCGAAGAAAACTGTGGACCTGAACTATTTACCTGTTATTTGCAACAGTAGATATGCTGAAATATAATATTCACTGCAATGAGGTAACCTTCGGGTGTGAAACAACCATTGCTACGAAATTTGCTTCCATACTGTCCCAGTTTAATTGCAAATTACTGACACAACCCTATCAAAATTTATAAAGTCAAATATTGGCTGAACAAAGGCAGAACGGTACGTACCGGATCACGAAGGATGACAATTATCCAGAATTAAAGGCTGACCGCATATGTGAATCTGCACTGATTAATAAAAAAGACAATCCCACGGCCCAATAGATTGACCTGTATAAACGAAAAAAAAAAGCAACAGAACCACACAGGTACAGACGAAAGAAACGGAAAAGACAAACAGAAACAGCATTAGGTACATAAAATGGAAGAGGACTCCCAAATAATGTGCACGGGCGACTCACCTGCCTGGACCTATTTAAAACTCTTCATACATTCTGATATGTCATATTGCGAAAGCTAGGAACTTCACATATTTATCAAACCAGATTTTTCCAAATATGTATTCATGAAAAGGCATAAGAAATAAAGTATCCGTACATATATTGAAACAAAGTTTGTGAGTTCAAAACAATAAAAATTATCCAGAATGTCAATCAAATATAGGGTGCAAGGTTGGCTGACGCTTGCCTTTGACCGCTGCTTTCGATTCCCGATTAGGCGAACGAATGGAAAAATTGATAGTTTTCATTAGAACCTTCTGCATCCATACGAACTCCAAAATGTGCTAATATATTTAAAGCACTTCCCTCTTTTCTTTCTGTATAGATCTATATTTTCTTTGTCTCATTTCTGCATACTGTTTAATCAAACATCTACAATGGACATACAGATACCGCACGTTAATTAAATCGGTATATGCGTGCCTTTGTGTCGTAAATTTTGGTGCATACTTTTCAGCAGAAGATATTAAAATTTGACGTATGTACTTGTGCAGTCTTTTAGGCTAACAGGACCGCTTTGAAGAAAAAAAGTGTTCGGATCAGATATAATTGTTCCATGAAAACAGGGGGATGTCTGGCTTGATTTCCTTTACTCTCTTCGTTTGTACCTTTTGAAATCAGAGCTAATTCGCTTTCTGCTTTTCCGATGAAGTCAATGCTGGGTTTACACAAGCATGATCGACCCAATCCCTTCACAATAGTATCTCTTTGGGATGTCACTGTTCTTCTTTTTGACTGGGCTTCTTTTCCCTTGGGAACACAGCATGGACAGTGACCAGCTGCATGAAATGAAATTACTTCATTCATGATGGGACACAGAAATACCATTATCAAATAATAATAATAAAAAATAATAATAAAAAACAAAAAAAAACAAATAGAACAGTCACAATGGGAAAGCAGCCGATTTTTATCAATAAGATGTACTCATATTATTACAGGTTAACCACGGACATGCTCCTCATGCTAGGCAAGATAGCTTTCCCTCCAACATGATATTATAGAATTCGGGATAACACGGGGCTTCAGTCAATATACCCTCTTGATGGGGCCCCTTGATACAGATAGAGAGCATTATTTACGGTTATGTATTTTATGCCAAACTATAGATGTTAATGGCAAACACTGGAGTGAGGACTAATTCTTAATTTAATGTGCGTATTCGTATGCTACTCATTGTGTTTTATTCAGCGTAAATCACTTTAGCATTAACCACTTGACGGTAGTTACTTCTTTGATATATTTAAAGAAATACAGAATTTGAAATAATGAGGAAACTGATTTTAACACATTAGCACAACATGTATGTTATAATACAGGGTAACTGACTTGCACTTTGAATTTGACACATCAAAATGCATAGCAAGTTACTATTGTTTCCCTATTTGGTATGTCACAAAAAAAAAAGTAACATTTTGGTCAATCATCTTATATCAATAATTCAAATTAGTTTATTAAACCCCTGCAAGCGAGGAAATCGCTGACATATCATGATAATAGCGAACATCGAGATAAACGTATACTACACACACTTGGAATATGTAAAATCATATGGTAAGTCAATATCAATCATATAAATCAAATCAACAGATAACAAAATCAAATATACCATAAACTTAATTAACAAACCAAAAACCCGAAGGAAAGGGATGTATAAGGGCACCAAAATCGTTCAGACATCCATGAATTGTTAATTTATTGCTGAATGCGCAGCATGCCTTTTTCCTCTATTTAGCGTGTGGTGTGCTGGGCTCACCTAAGGTGGTGTGCATTGAAGAATGCTCACCTGGTACGGTATGCGCGTGCTATGCTCATCTATGTTCGGTGTGCGGCATGCAGTGCCCACATCCACGAAAGGTGATGTGGGGTGCTATGCGCACCAGGTAGGGCGCGTGGCATGCCATGCTCACCTAGTAGGGCGTGCAGCCTGCTATGCTCACTTACTGAGGCATGCAGACTATTAATGCCTAGGTGGCATGCGGCGTGCTATGCCCACTTAGTTTGGCGTGCAGGGTGAAGTGATCACCTAAGGTGGTGTGCAGCCTGCTGTACACACCTAGTAGGGCATGCGGCGCGCTATGCTCCCCTAGTGAGACATAATGAGTATGCATGGCCTAGGGTGGCGTTTGGTGTGTTATGTTCACTTGTTAGGATGTATGGCATGCTATACTGACCTGCTGCAGCGTAAAGCGTGTTATGTTCATCTAGTGAGTCGGGCAGGGTGCTAAGATAGCGAGCGGTGTGCCATGCTACCATAGTTGGGCTGGAGGCATGCTGCACACTATCTAAAGCACAGTTTTATCTAAAGGGGATGGGGACCTCTATTTTTCTGGGGAGCTGTCAGCTGTCTGCCTTGGCATGTGTCAAACTGATTATCAAAAACAATGAGTTACAGAGCAGAGCACTACCCACATTAATGGACTTGATAAATATATACTCACCACATTGGCTCCAGACTTTAAGTGAAATTCAGTAGATCTGACAGTGGTGGCAGCAGTGGGATCCCTATATATTACATGTGGAACTGGTGAACCAGGCTTTTAATGAGATCCAGTATACTTCACCCTGGTGGTAGCTAATATCATTCTTGCCTATCACATGTGGAACTGGTGAACCCATAATTATTTATTTCAATTATTAGTGAAATAGAGTGCTGTTCTTAATACGTGTTACCTGATTACAATGGATATTATGGAAATATGAGTACTACAAGAAGCTTTATTTACTGAAGTGTACAAGAAGCAATTGTGTTGCTTACAAGGCGACTATGTACCTTGTTTGTGAGTTTTTTTTTCAATTTTCAACTCCCGTCATTTAAATACGATTATGGGTCCAAACAAAGACGAAGGTCACCAAGCTGTAGAAAATCAGTCTTCGGAAGCCAGTACGTATATATATATATATATATATATATATATATATATATATATATATATATATATATATATATATATATGTGTGTGTGTGTGTGTGTGTGTGTGTGTGTGTGCGCAGCAAAAGCAGATGCACAGATGCAGGCTATGGAGGTGAGACTCAGGTGAAGAAACCAATGCACTATCAGTGGGGAATCACAAACATGCCAGAAAGCGCCCATCTCATTGCTACACCACAACCATTTGAACCAGCAGTTGGCGGCTCTAATTTACTCACTAAATATATATATATATATATATATATATATATATATATATATATATATATATATATATATATATATATATATGTATATATATATACATATATATATATGTGTGTGTGTGTGTGTGTCTGCAGCAGCAGCAGATGCACAGATGAAAGCTATGGAGGTGAGACTCATGTGAAGAAACCAATGCACTATCAGTGGGAATCACAAACATACCAGAAAGCGCCCCTCTCATTGCTACACCCCAACCATTTGAACGAGCAGTTGGCGGTTCTAATTTAAGGGGGGATCAAAAAGCTTGAAAATGTTAAAATTCCTTATAAACTCACATATACTGTTCTTCATTTACGTGGGGGAGAAACGGCGAGGGTGCACGGTTGGCTGAGCAGGAAGACGCTGGCCTCCCAACTCTGCAACCGGGGTTCGATTCTCATCCTTGAAAGCACGTGGAGAACGTTTCTACCACTTTCACCCTGCACAGTGGTTTTCTCCGAGTTCTTTGGTTTACTCCACCACAGAGAAGGTAGGAAGTATACACCAACATCTGTGCCATAGAGAGTGACTCGATAAGTCAATGCCTGATTTCTCTCACAATCCAAGTTAAAGAAATTTGTCACTATACCCACAGAAAATAAAAATGTACTGAAATTGATATTACCCAGGAGCTTGCAGCTCACCATAATGAAGGCAGCGCACGATGCCAAGGAGACATGTGACATGGACTATTCTCAACCTATTTGGATAGTCTTTATCATTTTTTTTTTGGGGGGGGGTGTTATTACCACTCATGCCATTTGGATTACTACTACTGGCGTACCTTGATACAGTAGTTCTGTCATTCAGTTTTAATCACATAAATTTGTTTAACCACGAATTTTATTTAGCATGGATCAAGTTTGCAGATCCTTCTGCAGGTTCAATGAACTGAGGCACTACAAAGCTATTTTCATGCTTACTGTGTAATTACAAAACTAATAATTTTAAATAACCAGAAATTACTGTTCTAGATGTAAAAATGAAGCGCAGTGGGTTTCTATCCCATTACCATTAGAATATTATTATCTCTACCAAAATATTTTAGACATAATGGGGCAAAAAGAGTCAATCAGGCTTGTAGCAAACATTTTTAAGCGTTTAGATAAAGAACACACTATATCCTGCAATATATAATCTGGATGTGATTCACTTTGCAAGGCTGAACTGTGACAGCAAAATGGGTAAAGCAGCTGTACTCAGTCCTTAATGAAAATGACGGCAGTAGAGATGGGTCGCAGCATGTGGGAATGATAAAATAAATATACACTGCTATCATCAATGCTCAGTTTCTGCACATCATAGCTTTGAAAAAGTAAACGTAATTGCAGTAAGCAATCTTATCACATCAAATTATGTTATCCTGATGTAACTGGACAATTTCAATAACTATATATAATGGCAATTTCTTAAAGAAAAAGAGCTTAGGCTAGTAATTATAATCTTAACGAAGGAGATATTAATATCTTAGTGGATAGGATTATGCGTTTTCATGATATGAACTGCTCTAACGCCTGGGTGAACAGCACAAGTGACTATATGAATGGATATGACGATCATATGGATATACATTTGTTTTTTTTTCAATGAGTGATCTACACCCCCCTGATGAGCTAAGGGAAATGCATACATGTATATCTGCTTAATCAGGTACATGTATCACACCTGTTCACTTGTAAGTCATCTGCTTTGTGACTCAGGTGAGATTTCTTTTTACCTTTTACTCGAGGAAGAGAAAACATCTGAGGGAGGGGCTGTGTGCAGTCCCAGGGCCCTTAGAGATGGAAGTTAGTGTGTCAGATATTGTATAGGTTACAATAAGAGGGTAGCCGACAAGAGGTTTAAAACCGCGTGCAAAAGGGTTATTAGCTACTATTACATAACTGGGACATTTGCAATGCTTAATAGATGCATGTCAGGGCTGTCGCTGTGGCTCTATTCGAATTGTCTGCAGGGGTTTATCACGCGCACCTGCTTTTGACTTAAAAATAAAACAGTTCAATTCCATATATGGTGTTCATATCGGGGAACAATTGGCTGACTTTATTCAAATATGGATACTTTTAGCACTACATTGGTCATGTGCCGCTCAGCAACATAGCAAATTAGGGAATATAGATATGCCACATACATCACAACAAATGCAGATCACACTAACAGCTTAACCTTAACCCTCATTGACATAACGAGCATGTCTCGACGTGTAATTTGATCCACAAAATTTACCAAAACTTCGAAGTGTTTACCATAAAAACTTGTTCTTTCTATCTATCTATCTATCTATCTATCTATCTATCTATCTATCTATCTATCTATCTATCTATCTCTATCTATCTATCTATCTATCTATCTATCTATCTATCTATCTATCTATCTATCTATCTATCTATCTATCTATCTATCTATCTATCTATCTATCTATCTATCTATTTTCTTTTATCTTTATGTCTGTCAGTCTATCTAGTATCTATCTATCTATCTATCTATCTATCTATCTATCTATCTATCTATCTATCTATCTATCTATCTACCTACCTGTCTGTCTGTCTGTCTGTCCGTCCGTCCGTCCGTCCGTCCGTCCATCCATCCATCCATCCATCCATCCATCCATCTATCTATCTATCTATCTATCTATCTATCTATCTATCTATCTATCTATCTATCTACATCTTTATTTGAAAGCCAGATGCCATCAGTCAACAGCGCTGCGCCAGCAAAACGTGTCGAGTAAGTGTCGACAGGGTTCAACTTGACACGGGATGAGAAGCAGTGTGTCTTTGTTATAGTGAGTTATGTCACTTGTAATTCACAAGTGACATTCGAAAGAGCATGCAACACTGTATGCTCGACAAGTAAAACGAGACTTGCATAACACGGTGGATTGAGAACAAACACCGGTGCGCCCATTTTATTAGCCTAGTTCTGAGA
>OZ026625.1:76761927-76770233 GCA_964020975.1 Hermodice carunculata | reverse complement strand
GTAATTACAAAGTTAGACTGTTTTCGTGTGATAATGAAGGAAAATCCAAGTAAAGACATCCAGGAAAAGTGCCCAGCCAATCAGACTGAAAGGTTTGACTTCCTGCTAGATCCCCAATGCTAAAAGTGCTTGTTTGGAAATCTGCGTTATCTCTCCTATGCATAACAATGGCACTGGCTTACACATATACTTTGTTGTTTTTACGTTGCGCTACGCATGGACGTTCTGGATTTTTATCCATAAATAAAAGCCGCATTACATTACAGAAGCTGGGAATACAACGGGGAGGGGGGGGGGGGTTCATATCATACAGGAGAAAGTGACGTAAAGTATTCCCACGCCAAGTTTGTTGTCATTTTTTTCCCATGTGTGGATCATTGATTCTAGTCCGTTCCCCCTGTATGAAATAAGCCTTTAAAACCTTTTTCATTGAATTTAATCCTATTTAATTTTGGGACTTGGATATAGGCGTAACAGCAACCTGGCCAGTCAGGTAAGTAGTATTCTGAAATTTGACAGTTTTATTATTTCGCTGCACCATAGTTCTTATCACATGTTAACTCATTTTCTTCCTCCTGATCCATGATTGGAATTTTTCCCTACTTAACCACGGGGACTGGAAATGTTTTTTATTGTTCTGCCAAGCCAAAAGGCCACCCAAAGCAGCATAGCGGACAACGTGGTCGGGAAAATATGAAGCCCGGTTGCTTATACGACCACGAAAAAGGATTTCAAATCTCTAGGTCTTTATTTAGCTTATCTGCAACGCATTGTGTACGGTCAAATTATATACTTTGCCATGGAAAGACATCTTTCCCTGGCTCGCTGTTACGGGCGTCAAGCGAACAAATAACCGGCCAAACAGCACCTCCGAACAAAAAAAAAACAAAAAAACGACGAAGCGATTGGTGTTCATGATGTTGAGCATTTTATCCTGCCCAAATCACTTTTGCAGAAAAAGTAAGCAAAGACACAAGTTAACATTATGTTTTTAATATTGTAAAGTCCATAGAAATACACAACAAAAGATGGTGCTTGGCAGTTTGACGCAGCAAGTGGCCACACAACACACAGATACAGGATTGACCATTGGCTTCGTGTATACTACCTTTATAGAATATTCATAATCTGCTTGTACACTTGTCCAATTGGTCACGAGAAATGAGGTCGGGGTGTTGAAAGCGTTGAAAGTATAAAGTAATACATATAACCGCCAGACTCTAATACCACCAAAAACGTGGAGGGATGAGGCAGCTAAGAAGGCAGTTTCCATGCATGGATTCCTAGCTTGCGAAAATATGTGACATGAAACTCACACACGTTAAAAGGTGCTGCCTCCCGTGCATCTCTAGCACGTGGCTGGTGCAAAAATTAATTCAGACACAGAAATATTTCAGTGTTTCATGTGTATGTATGATTGATCAAGTGCAAAAACTAGAGTTCTGTTGAGAATATGTGAGTTATTACTTCTGAAACGTCAGATAGTTATATCATTTCTCAGCTTGAAGGATTTTAAATATGTGTCATCACTGGTTCGGTATTTCAATTAACGACCGCAACATAACCAATTTGATGTTACGAGCCGCTTACAATTCTGCGAGGCAGATACAGTTAATTTAGGCCTGGATACAGAGTGGGTGAGGCATCAGGGCCAGGTCTTCTTCTTCTTCTTCTTCTTCTTCTTCTTCTTCTTCTTCTTCTTCTTCTTCTTTCTTCTTCTTCTTCTTCTTCTTCTTCTTCTTCTTCTTCTTCTTCTTCTCTTCCTCTTCTTCTTCTTCTTCTTCTTCTTCTTCTTCTTCTTCTTCTTCTTCTTCTTCTTTCTTCTTCTTCTTCTTCTTCTTCTTCTTCTAGGCCAAAAACACTGAGCACAATTGATCCACACACAGCATAGTACACCACTTGATAGATACATTTCATGACAAAATCCTCTCTTCAAATGAGAGAGGTCAACACCTTGCTACACAGAGCCAGTGAACTAATAACAATAGAAGAAGGGGTGTCTACAATGGAATATAAAACATCAGAAGTACTGTAAGACCGATGGATACCCACGTTGGTCAATTAACGAAAGGTTGAAATGTGGACGAGAGTGTGTAGGCAGAACAGAGGGGCTTAATTGAAAAAAAGAAATCATATAGTAGTCTCAGAGACTGCCCCCCCCCCCCAATCTCATGCATTTATAGACATATTTAAAGTTAAAATCTACAATGGTGCCAAGCGAGTACTCCTGGGCCTCAGACACTTTCCATATTCTGAACAAAATGCCGCTACTTTCCATCCCATTGAACTACTGTGGTCTACAATATTAAATTGTAAAAAGATATGTACCCCAAATAGCTCAAAATGCAGTATTTTTATACCCTAAAATTCAAAATTTACAGGAAAGCATGACCACGCACCCTGTAGCTTGGCTCTGCGCCTTTGGCTCTCCCGATGGTCCATTGATGTAATTCCCTGCCCCCCTTTACTCAAATCTTGGAACGTACCCTGTTATTGTAGTGTCCTGGTTGTGTCATTCTTTATGTATCTACCTTAATAGTACGTGAAACGTATTAGACACGCTTTAAATTTTGTGTTGATTTTATAACTGAAGAATAGGGTGCGGCCCTTTTTCCATCCGCTCGAGAAAAAAAAAATCATAGGCACATTTTCCGGATATGAAGCGCGTCATGTCACAACATGCACTTGTTTACTTATGTCTTCAGGGGTTTTGGCAGTTACGTAAATCGGAGCCGCAGGGCAGATGCTCAATATTCAATAATCCATATGGCAATACATTTTCGATATTCCTATTTTGTTAAAAGAATAACTGCCAACAAAGGTCATAACTCTTTGATCCTTTGGATTATAAACTGTGGTCGCCAGAGCCTTGCGCTTCTAAACTCTTTCAGTCAGCTCTAAGATTTAACTCCGATTTTCTAGGCGGAATAGTGTTGCATTTCTATCAAAGCAGATTGAAGAAAACTGTTGACCTGAACCATTTACCTGTTATTTGCAACAGTAGATATGCTGAAATATAATATTCACTGCAATGAGGTAACCTTCGGGTGTGAAACAACCATTGCTACGAAATTTGCTTCCATACTGTCCCAGTTTAATTGCAAATTACTGACACAACCCTACCAAATTTATAAAGTCAAATATTGGCTGAACAAAGGCAGAACGGTACGTACCGGATCACGAAGGATGACAATTATCCAGAATTAAAGGCTGACCGCATATGTGAATCTGCACTGATTAATAAAAAAGACAATCCCACGGCTCATAAGATAGACCTGTATAAACGAAACAAAAGCAACAGAACCACACAGGTACAGACGAAGGAAACGGAAAAGACAAACAGAAACAGCATTAGGTACATAAAATGGAAGAGGACTCCCAAATAATGTGCACGGGCGACTCACCTGCCTGGACCAATTTAAAACTCTTCATACATTCTGATATGTCATATTGCGAAAGCTAGGAACTTCACATATTTATCAAACCAGATTTTTCCAAATATGTATTCATGAAAAGGCATAAGAAATAAAGTATCCGTACATATATTGAAACAAAGTTTGTGAGTTCAAAACAAGAAAAATTATCCAGAATGTCAATCAAATATAGGGTGCAAGGTTGGCTGACGCTTGCCTTTGACCGCTGCTTTCGATTCCCGATTAGGCGAACGAATGGAAAAATTGATAGTTTTCATTAGAACCTTCTGCATCCATACAAACTCCAAAATGTGCTAATATATTTAAAGCACTTCCCTCTTTTCTTTCTGTATAGATCTATATTTTCTTTGTCTCATTTCTGCATACTGTTTAATCAAACATCTACAATGGACATACAGATACCGCACGTTAATTAAATCGGTATATGCGTGCCTTTGTGTCGTAAATTTTGGTGCATACTTTTCAGCAGAAGATATTAAAATTTGACGTATGTACTTGTGCAGTCTTTTAGGCTAACAGGACCGCTTTGAAGGAAAAAAAGTGTTCGGATCAGATATAATTGTTCCATGAAAACAGGGGGATGTCTGGCTTGATTTCCTTTACTCTCTTCGTTTGTACCTTTTGAAATCAGAGCTAATTCGCTTTCTGCTTTTCCGATGAAGTCAATGCTGGGTTTACACAAGCATGATCGACCCAATCCCTTCACAATAGTATCAGATAAGCCATCTCTTTGGGATGTCACTGTTCTTCTTTTTGACTGGGCTTCTTTTCCCTTGGGAACACAGCATGGACAGTGACCAGCAGCATGAAATGAAATTACTTCATTCATGATGGGACACAGAAATACCATTATCAAATAATAATAATAAAAAATAATAATAAAAAAAAAAAAAAAAAAAAAACAAATAGAACAGTCACAATGGGAAAGCAGCCGATTTTTATCAATAAGATGTACACATATTAATACAGGTTAACCACGGACATGCTCTTCTTGCTAGGCAAGATAGCTTTCCCTCCAACATGATATTATGGAATTCGGGATAACACGGAGCTTCAGTCAATATACCCTCTTGATGGGGCCCTTTGATACAGATAGAGAGCATTATTTACGGTTATGTATTTTATGCCAAACTATAGATGTTAATGGCAAACACTGGAGTGAAGACTAATTCTTAATTTAATGTGCGTATTCGTATGCTACTTATTGTGTTTTATTCAGCGTAAATCACTTTAACATTAACCACTTGACGGTAGTTACTTCTTTGATATATTTAAAGAAATACAGAATTTGAAATAATGAGGAAACTGATTTTAACACATTAGCACAACATGTATGTTATAATACAGGGTAACTGACTTGCACTTTGAATTTGACACATCAAAATGCATAGCAAGTTACTATTGTTTCCCTATTTGGTATGTCACAAAAAAAAAAAAAAAAAAGAAAAAAAAGAAAAGTAACATTTTGGTCAATCATCTTATATCAATAATTCAAATTAGTTTATTAAACCCCTGCAAGCGAGAAAATCGCTGACATATCGTGATAATAGCGAACATCGAGATAAACGTATACTACACACACTTGGAATATGTAAAATCATATGGTAAGTCAATATCAATCATATAAATCAAATCAACAGATAACAAAATCAAATATACCATAAACTTAATTAACAAACCAAAAACCCGAAGGAAAGGGATGTATAAGGGCACCAAAATCGTTCAGACATCCATGAATTGTTAATTTATTTGAGTTCAAAGCCGTGCTCTTGTCTCCAGGGCTTGACATGCACCCTGCTGAATGCGCAGCATGCCTTTTTCCTCTATTTAGCGTGTGGTGTGCTGGGCTCACCTAAGGTGGTGTGCATTGAAGAATGCTCACCTGGTACGGTATGCGCGTGCTATGCTCATCTATGTTCGGTGTGCGGCATGCAGTGCCTACATCCACGAAAGGTGATGTGGGGTGCTATGCGCACCAGGTAGGGCGCGTGTCATGCCATGCTCACCTAGTAGGGCGTGCAGCCTGCTATGCTCACTTACTGAGGCATGCAGACTATTAATGCCTAGGTGGCATGCGGCGTGCTATGCCCACTTAGTTTGGCGTGCAGGGTGAAGTGATCACCTAAGGTGGTGTGCAGCCTGCTGTACACACCTAGTAGGGCATGCGGCGCGCTATGCTCCCCTAGTGAGACATAATGAGTATGCATGGCCTAGGGTGGCGTTTGGTGTGTTATGTTCACTTGTTAGGATGTATGGCATGCTATACTGACCTGCTGCAGCGTAAAGCGTGTTATGTTCATCTAGTGAGTCGGGCAGGGTGCTAAGATAGCGAGCGGTGTGCCATGCTACCATAGTTGGGCTGGAGGCATGCTGCACACTATCTAAAGCACAGTTTTATCTAAAGGGGATGGGGACCTCTATTTTTCTGGGGAGCTGTCAGCTGTCTGCCTTGGCATGTGTCAAACTGATTATCAAAAACAATGAGTAACAGAGCAGAGCACTACCCACATTAATGGACTTGATAAATATATACTCACCACATTGGCTCCAGACTTTAAGTGAAATTCAGTAGATCTGACAGTGGTGGCAGCAGTGGGATCCCTATATATTACATGTGGAACTGGTGAGCCAGGCTTTTAATGAGATCCAGTATACTTCACCCTGGTGGTAGCTAATATCATTCTTGCCTATCACATGTGGAACTGGTGAACCCATAATTATTTATTGCAATTATTAGTGAAATAGAGTGCTGTTCTTAATACGTGTTACCTGATTACAATGGATATTATGGAAATATGAGTACTACAAGAAGCTTTATTTACTGAAGTGTACAAGAAGCAATTGTGTTGCTTACAAGGCGACTATGTACCTTTTTTGTGAGTTTTTTTTTTTTTCAATTTTCAACTCCCGTCATTTAAATACGATTATGGGTCCAAACAAAGACGAAGGTCACCAAGCTGTAGAAAATCAGTCTTCGGAAGCCAGTACGTATATATATATATATATATATATATATATATATATATATGTGTGTGTGTGTGTGTGTGTGTGTGTGTCTGCAGCAACAGCAGATGCACAGATGAAGGCTATGGAGGTGAGACTCAGGTGAAGAAACCAATGCACTATCAGTGGGGAATCACAAACATGCCAGAAAGCGCCCATCTCATTGCAACACCACAACCATTTGAACCAGCAGTTGGCGGCTCTAATTTACTCACTAATATATATATATATATATATATATATATATATATATATATATATATATATATATATATATATATATATATATATATATACATATATATATGTGTGTGTGTGTGTGTGTCTGCAGCAGCAGCAGATGCACAGATGAAAGCTATGGAGGTGAGACTCATGTGAAGAAACCATCAGTGGGGAATCACAAACATACCAGAAAGCGCCCATCTCATTGCTACACCCCAACCATTTGAACGAGCAGTTGGCGGCTCTAATTTAAGGGGGGATCAAAAAGCTTGAAAATGTTAAAATTCCTTATAAACTCACATATACTGTTCTTCATTTACGTGGGGGAGAAACGGCGAGGGTGCACGGTTGGCTGAGCAGGAAGACGCTGGCCTCCCAACTCTGCAACCGGGGTTCGATTTTTATCCTTGAAAGCACGTGGAGAACGTTTCTACCACTTTCACCCGGCACAGTGGTTTTCTCCGAGTTCTTTGGTTTACTCCACCACAGAGAAGGTAGGAAGTATACACCAACATCTGTGCCATAGAGAGTGACTCGATAAGTCAATGCCTGATTTCTCTCACAATCCAAGTTAAAGAAATTTGTCTCTATACCCACAGAAAATAAAAATGTACTGAAATTGATATTACCCAGGAGCTTGCAGCTCACCATAATGAAGGCAGCGCACGATGCCAAGGAGACATGTGACATGGACTATTCTCAACCTATTTGGATAGTCTTTATCATTTTTTTTTGGGGGGGGGGGGGGGGGTGTTATTACCACTCATGCCATTTGGATTACTACTACTGGCGTACCTTGATACAGTAGTTCTGTCATTCAGTTTTAATGATATAAATTTGTTTAACCACGAATTTTATTTAGCATGGATCAAGTTTGCAGATCTTTCTGCAGGTTCAATGAACTGAGGCACTACAAAGCTATTTTCATGCTTACTGTGTAATTACAAAACTAATAATTTTAAATAACCAGAAATTACTGTTCTAGATGTAAAAATGATGCGCAGAGGGTTTCTATCCCATTACCATTAGAATATTATTATCTCTACCAAAATATTTTAGACATAATGGGGCAAAAAGAGTCAATCAGGCTTGTAGCAAACATTTTTAAGCGTTTAGATAAAGAACATACTATATCCTGCAATATATAATCTGGATGTGATTCACTTTGCAAGGCTGAACTGTGACAGCAAAATGGGTAAAGCAGCTGTACTCAGTCCTTAATGAAAATGACGGCAGTAGAGATGGGTCGCAGCATGTGGGAATGATAAAATAAATATACACTGCTATCATCAATGCTCAGTTTCTGCACATCATAGCTTTGAAAAAGTAAACGTAATTGCAGTAAGCAATCTTACCACATCAAATTATGTTATCCTGATGTAACTGGACAATTTCAATAACTATATATAATGGCAATTTCTTAAAGAAAAAGAGCTTAGGCTAGTAATTATAATCTTAACGAAGGAGATATTAATATCTTAGTGGATAGGATTATGCGTTTTCATGATATGAACTGCTCTAACGCCTGGGTGAACAGCACAAGTGACTATATGAATGGATATGACGATCATATGGATATACATTTGTTTTTTTTCAATGAGTGATCTACACCCCCCTGATGAGCTAAGGAAAATGCATACATGTATA
>OZ026625.1:76741927-76759427 GCA_964020975.1 Hermodice carunculata | reverse complement strand
ACATACATACATACATACATACATACATACATGCATACATACATATATATTGCTCATTGGAACTATTTGTGATCCGTCTGTTCTAACATTCTTTGTAATTGTTCGTAATGGTCCCAGCTGGTCCACTCGAACAGTGTGTTACATCACGTATTATATGCCATCGAGCCATCCACAGGGGAGGGTCTGATGTGGCAACATGTGACATGAAGCCATTCTTAACCACTTAATATTTCGGAGTGATTTTATATAACGTGAAAGTATATGGTTCTTTTCATTGTGTAACGGAAGACGCTCTTTGCCTTTCTGTGGATTCTTTGTACTCTAAATATCAGACAACGTGAAAGTATCTCTCTCTCTCTCTCTGTCTCTCTCTCTCTCCTTCTCTCTCTCTATCTCGTTCTTTGTCTTTCTCTCATTTTGTCTACCGTAATCTCTCTCTCTCTCTCTCTCTATCTACCTGTCTATAATATATATATATATATATATATATATATATATATATATATATATATATATATATATATATATATATATATATATCGGCATTTAATCTTTATGTTAATTAGCTAATTAGAAAAGAGTCAGCTCTGTGTATGTTGTTGTCCAAATTTACAGGTGATGGTCTTTCTTTGGCGGCCGTAACCCAGAAATGATACGAAGGTAGAAAACTGTAAACGAGAGCTGTATTGGTCAGGGTGTTACTGGCAAGGATAGAGTACTGTGCATTAGAGATGCCTGTGCACTGCTCATTAAATTGGCTCACTGGAAGTGCGGGAAACGGGTCTTAAGTCTTGCGCTTGCACATGCAAAAACTGATTTGCAGTCGCTTCCCCGAAAAAAAAGGAGAAGAATAAAATAAAATAAAACAATTTAATAAGAAAAATGGATGGGTGGATAGATAGATAGATAGATAGATAGATAGATAGATAGATAGATAGATAGATAGATAGATAGATAGATAGATAGATAGATAGATAGATAGATAGATAGATAGATAGATAGATAGATAGATAGATAGATAGATAGATAGATAGATAGATAGATAGATAGATAGATAAATAGATAGATAGATAAATAAATAAATAAATAAATAAATAAATAAAAGATCAAGGATTTCAAGGAAAATAATTTCAAACCCTTGCACATGCAAAAACTGATTTGCAGTCGCTTCCCCGAAAAAAAAGGAGAAAAATAAAATAAAATAAAGCAATTTAATAAGAAAAAATAGATGGGTGGATAGATAGATAGATAGATAGATAGATAAATAGATAAATAAATAAATAAATAAATAAATAAATAAATAAATAAATAAATAAATAAATAAATAAATAAATAAATAAATAAATAAATAAATAAATAAATAAAAGATCAAGGATTTCAAGGAAAATAGTTTCAAACCCAAAACAAGTAATTTCACAGACGTTACCCTTTTTGAAGTCCCGATTTTGATTGGACACTTACTTAGCGTGCCGAGACGGTTAAGACTTATGCTATCCTTAGTAATGCTGAAATCGTAATAGAGCCATAAGAAACCTGATTTCATTACCGTAAGTAATCAAAATTAACTTCATGTTTGTTTTTGTTTTTATTTTTGTTTCAATTATCATTATAATTATTATTATTATTATTATTATTATTATTATTATTATTATTATTATTATTATTATTATTATTATTATTATTATTATTATTATTATTATTATTATTATTATTATCATTATTATTATCATTATCATTATCATTATCATTATCATTATCATTATCATTATTATTATTATTATTATTATTATTATTATTATTATCCACCTGCATGTTGAAGTTTCCACACAACAGATACATGCAAACTCCATGTTCGGCGGGGGAGGGGTTGGGTAGGGAGTGGGACAAGGATCATGCCCGACCCGCCCCTGAGACTTATCACTGGCTCTCAACTATACCACTGATCCATGAATTGTCTATCAAAATCCATGGTATGTGTTTATATGTCTATGGAAATGCATAATATGGAAGATCTCTTACTGTTTGTCGACAAGAGCAGCAGTGTTGGTCTATGGCTACAAGTTTCTGTCTTCAAATAGGGAGATTGCAAATTTTAATATTGAACCACAATCTTGTACATAATGATAATACCATAAAACCTGGCGCAAATGTAAAATGGTACATGCCTATTAATTTTGGATAGAGAGCATACTGACATTTTTCTGCATTACGCATGCGCACTGGCTTCAAAAGTTACCTTTGTATCCAAATTATTTTGCGTAATAAAGCCCTTTGAGTGATGACCTTTTTGCTTACTTTGGGAATGTTTTTAGTCACCTGACCTGTATAGTGAGCAGACCATGTGCAATCATGCAAAACAAAAAGTCACAGACACCTCTATTTACAAAAACACGTGGCACGATTATGGAAACCACTCTTTAGAAACTTGGTTTGTCACCGGTAGTAGTGGCTTTAAGTTGCATCCCCACACAAGAAGTGTATCTGCGATAGCGCAACAAAAACTGTCCTGTTTGGTACTTGTGAAGTTTCAGGCAAAAGCAAACTAAACCATTGATCTTTAAAATGATTTATAGTTGTTTTCAAAGCTGTATACTTTCTGCCAGACTCATGATGGCAACCTAGACTCCCTTGATTTTGAAAATTAGGCTTTTTCAACAGCCTACTCAGCAGCAGGACAACTTAGCCAGCGTATTAAGAGTCACTGTCTGACTTGCTCTGTAAAAATATAGAAGCATAGTACCATGCACCATTCACTACAGGTGTAGTCCTGGACGGGCATGCAACTGTCCATTTGTTGAAACCTGGGGCATATGACACATTTTAGGCCTGTGCACGGCAGGCGTTTGTTCCGTGCGTTGTATGACACTTTGATACAGCAACACGGGTCTACCTTATATGGGACAGACACCTCACTGACAAGCTGAAAAATATTGCCCTGGCTATACGGGGGACAGGAATTCAAAGAATAAGTGCTGGATGTGTTCCAGTGTCAGGGGATTGGTAGAACGTCCTCAACATAGACAGCAACAAACTGGAACTCTTTAAATAATTATCGAATGTCTTCGTGAAGTCCAGACATGGGCAATTCCAGCAGTTAATTATCGCAGACGGGAAACAGGTGACAATATATCCACCTGAATTGCTTGAGAGATTGCCACAGAGCTTTCTGTCAGCCCTGCGAGGGAGGCTACATGCAAGTCCTCTTTTTTGAGACATTGCTCCATATCCATCAAAAAGTTTTGACTGGATGCCCCATGAGTGATAAGTGATCAGTGGAGTGTCATTTTCAAGCAAATTTTCACTGGCTGTCGTCGGCGAACTTTACTGAAAGTTTTCATATGCTGGGCACACAGAGTTGGGACTGTCTTTCGTGGCTTTGTTGGTGTGCGTAGACTGTGGCAAGTGCTTTCCACACAAAAGGTCATTCTGACATGCTGCTTCATGGTGTAATTTTCTGACCCCTTCATACCCAGGACAATGGATGGCTGATCATGGACATTTATTTCACGCAGGCAAGTGACATATAAATCATCATGTCCTCTGAAATGCCACTAGATCGAGATCGAAATCAACAGGTCTTGAATCCATAGATCGTAACCTATTGGATGCTATACGTTTTGTAGTGAAGGAGGAACTGAATGAAATGAAAGGGAAGATCAATGATGTTGTGTCGCAACTTAAGTCCCTGAATGAGAAGTTTGATGAACTTGAACGTGGTATCCAACACTGTAGTGATCGCATTGACACTGTTGTAAATGACCTGCTACCAAAGCTCGCCACAAAAACGACAGAGATCTCCACTGCCGTAGTAATGGAAGCTTTAGATGAACAAATGCACAAGCGCAAATGGTCTCTCATTATACAGGGCGTAAATGGTCCACCTGGTGAAAAAGAAAATGAAACAAGAAAACATCGTATGGACTTTGCAAAAACCCATTTGAAAGTGTCAAATGCCGAGTCCACTGCACTGGCTGCTTGTCATCGATTGACACAACACAAGGACGCCGGTATCATCATCCGCTTTGTGGACCTAAATAACCGCAACGACTGGTTGCCTGGTGCCAAAAATCTACAAAACCAGCAAAAGAAGATCTCCATATGCCCTGATATTCCACCTGTCCTCAGACCTGTAAAAAAAGAAATCATGGATTACAGGCAGAGCTTGCCACCAGAGATTAAGAAGAGTTCCAGACTCAGATATTTGAAATCATGGTCATACCTCAAGCTAGAAGTCCCCGGTCAAGATCCATATGTGACTAGATCTACGAAGGAGGCTGTACCCAAAAATTATCTTGAGATGGATCTACATTGTGACATCAACATGAACTAGTCTGTAAACCTCAAGACACGTCTAATGGGGCCACTCTTTATCACTGCCAGATTTAAACTGAACTTTCCACTGGCCAATAAATACCAGCAACAATTGCTTTTAGTTTTGAGCAAAATGGCTAATTTGCCATCTTGGTGTATAAATACCTTTAGACCTTTGATAGATACTGATCTATTTGGTGTATATGCATATATTTTCAGTTGACTTCTTTTGAAATCTCACCAGAGAGTTTTCCATCCAATTTTGTCCTATCTTTCTTTTCCCTTGGACTATGATTTCAAAAGCACTTGTTTTGTGCTGTTTCATATATATTTTTTTGACGTTTTGTCAACTGTCACCCCAATTTTTCAATTTTCCTTTTCAGTTTCTATTTTCCATATTTTACCAAAATCAAGGTATAACATTGAGGTGTATCAGCTGCACTCATGCAGCACATGTATCATTTACTTCTGTGAGCAAGTACCTTTTGCCAGGACAATGGCAAATGGTACAGTGGCTTACTGTTTATGTCAATGCTTATGCTCACATAACACATTTATTATATTATGTTTATCCTTATTATTCTGATCCTCAGTACTCAGAACCTCATGTCGTCATCTACAAGGTTATATTACTCTCAGATTTAATATCCAATTTTCTGTCATTCCAATGGATGAGTTCTCGAATATTTGTCTGGCCTGTAAGGTGCATATAATGAATTTGCCTGTAATATATCATGAAAACATACATCTTTCATATTTAGATAACTCATGATCCGTTGTTCTCTGGAACATCAAGTACTTAGAAATTCTGGTGGTGTATCTGTAAACTGTTTAAATGATTTGTTGAACAATGGAAATGACCTGGAAAATGCTATTTCTATTGCAGCTGACTCTCCGTATGTAGAGACAAAAGATCTCTCAGAATATCTTAAGCCATTGATGAACACTTTTTCAGCTTTGACTCTAAATATTCAGAGCCTAAATGCCAAATTTGATAACTTTAATGTGATGATTGAAAATCTAACTGAAAACGATTTTGAATTAAGTGTTATTTGTCTTCAAGAGACCTGGATCGAAAATCCATCGTCAGCTGACTCACTTTTTCACCTTGATAACTATACACTGATTCCTTTGGCTGCAACATGTAGTTCCCACGGTGGTTTGATGATTTATTTACGTAAAGATTTTCAGTTTGCTATGCGAAACTTCTATTCCCCTAGCAGACATCGGGAAGGCCAACTCATAGACATAACTGGTGCAGAAATGAAGCAAAAAGTAACATTATGTAATATTTATAGACCCCCTCATGACAGAAATGATAATATCGATGCCTTTATACATGATCTCAGTCCAATAATTGAAACAATATCAAGGAAATCATCAGACAAAATTATTGTTGGTGATTTTAACATTGATCTCCTTAGGGTAAATACAAAAATCAAGTACGCTGAGTATTTAGATACTTTACGTAGTAATGGTTTCCTACCTAAAATCACTTTGCCAACAAGGTTAACCGATAGGACTGCTACTCTCATTGATCGTATCTTTTGTAATCTATCTCACAGTTTGAAATGTTCCACATCTGGTATTATTTTATCTGACATTTCTGATTATCTTCCTTCCTTTACATAGACCCATTTCCTTACTTCCAGCCTTGTCAAAAGTTTTTGAAAAAGTTGTCTACATCCAGCTGTACAGTTACTTTGAAACCAATTCATTATTTTATCCCAGACAACATGGTTTTAAGAAATTACATTCTGCTGAAACAGTCTGTTTGGAATTTATAGATCGAATTTTCAATGTTCTTGAAAAAGGCGAATTACCCATAGCCATTTATCTTGATCTGTCAAAAGAGTTCGATACATTAGATCATCAGATTCTCTGCCAAAAAATTGAAATACTATGGTGTCTCTGGCATTGCTTTACAGTGGTTTAAAGATTACCTTACAAATAGATCACAATTTGTTCAATATGATGAATTTTCTTCTAAACATCTAACAGTTAGTACTGTTTCCCTCAGGGATCGATACTTGGCCCACTCCTCTTCACAATTTATGCAAATGATATGCATTTTGCCTCATCTGTTTTTGAATCCATTTTATATGCTGATGACACCACTCTTGTAAAGAGCATTTGTTCTTTCAGCTTCTGTCCTACCCTAAATTTAAATGTCCAGAATACATCTCTCCCTATAAATTGTGAATTAAACAAGGTGTATAATTGGCTCGCAGCAAATAAACTTTCTTTGATATCGCAAAAACAAAATATATGATATTTCACTTTCCTCAAAGAAACACAAATTTTACACTAGATTTAAAAATCAATAATGTTCCCATTTTAAGAACAAAATAATTTGATTTCCTTGGTGTCCGAATTCAAGATAATTTGAAATGGGATGCTCATATAAATAAGATTGGAAATAAACATTCCAAACTTATTGAAATTTCCAAAAGAACCAAAAGTTTTATACTCACTGAAACTATGCTAGTACTGTACAACTCTTTTTTTCTGCCACACCTAGATCATTCTGCCCTTGCCTGGGGTTAATTATGTAAACGAATTTGTCAACTTAAAAAAAATGGCCATTCGTCTAATATATTATGCCAGTTACATATCCCACACTGATCCTCTATTTTAAAAAACTCTGTATTCTTAAAGTTGAAGGTTTGTTACAGTTAAAGACATTAAGATTTTACTTAAGATACACTAGAGATGACTTGCCAAAATATTTTCCAAACATGTTTTCAGTCCCTCCCCCGTATCATACTTACTTCCCCCGTGGTCGTAATAATGCACATTCCCCAGTACCTAGGAGAGCTAGATCCAAACAGTCTATCAGGTATTACATACCAACTTTACTCCAAAATCACCCCCCTTGTATCACTGATAAATTATATACTGATTCACTCTCAGGGTTTTCAGGATATATAAAAAATTACTATGTAAATCTATACTCAAATGTATGTACCATAGCCAACTGCTATGTTTGTAACTCTTAAAGCGATTATGTTTTATGTTTGTGTTGACTATGTTTACTAAATTTTGAGTGAATTTACTTAATCAGTTATTATCTCTCAGAGGTGGCTCCTGTGATTGCGGAAACTTATTTCCTTAGCAGGAGTTATCCTGACACATTGCTTGTTGTAATTTTACTAAATAATTGTAATTGCTGTGATATAATTTTGAAAATTGTATTCCTCATGTATGTATTGTTATTAATGTGTCAAACAAATGTCATCTGAGTCTGAGTCTGAAGCAGTGATTCCTACTTCAAATGCTCCACTTAGCCATGAAGAGGATGATACCTCCATACTGCTATATGTGGCACATGCTGTACATGATGGCACACCAAGATTCTGATCCGCACGGTTGACGCTGATGTTGTGCTTTCCATTATGGTCAATCAACATGTGAACAATATTGATGAGCCATGGATAGCATTTGCTACAGGGAAAAAATCCCACTACCTGCTAGTCAATGAAAGAGCTCGTAATCTCGAACCAGACATGTCTTGTGCTCTCCCAATATTCCATGCCTTGACAGGACGTGATAATGTATCTGTCTTTCTTTGATGGACATGGCGGAAGAACAGTTTGAGTTATTCGGGCTGTTTTGCCCCTGGTCACCAATGTTTACTGGCTCTCTCTTCTGCACCAAAGGTAATATCGGAGAGAAGCATGCGAGTCATTGAGAGGTTTGTCCACTTAATATATGACAGAAGAAGTACTTGCATGAATATAAAGAAAGCAAAAATAGAAGATTTTAGTAAAATGAGCTTCATTGGAGAACATTCCACCATCTCTTACAGCTCTTTAGCAAAAAGTTAAGCGAGCATTCAATCTGGGTGGCTTCATCTGGGGACCAACCCTGATTGTTCAACCTGAACTCCCATCTCCCAGTGACTCGGATGGATAATGCTGACATATTGTATGAGCCATATTAGAGATCGGAACCACAACATATTAGAAAGTAGTGTCTTAATTTTGGGGAGAAAAAAAAAAAGAAGAAGAAAAAAAAAAGGAGAAAAAAAAAAAAGAAAAAAAAAGTGTCGTTGCAAGTGCAAATCAAATGCACTGATATGCACATCTCTGTGCAAATGCGAAGGAGAATGTCCATGAAATGAGCCTCACTGGAATCCACTGCTCCAGAAGATGGATCTGTTTGTAGCTCTATATACTTCATTGGGTACTGTTGTCTTTGGAACTGTAGAAAGGATGCTTTTCAGCACCTCTCATTGCGGGTTGATTAAGCTACATAATAACAGGAATTTCCAATCTGTACTTGAAATGGTTCTGCAGTTAATACGGAACAACCAATGTTATGGAGAGTAAATAGTCTGGACTGCAAAATAGGGTAATGACTACCAAGAAGTTGTTCTGGACAAAAAGACACAAATATAATATATATGTATACATACAGTGGAACATCATTAGTTCAGACATCATTAATCCGTATTTCTCATTGATCTGAAAACTTCTCCTGAACAGAATTGTTTATTTCAAGTAAGAGTGATTCAGTAATCTGGATACTTCATTAATCTGAACATTTCACTGGGGTACAAAGATGTGTATATATATATATATATATATATATATATATATATATATATATATATATATATATATATATATATATATATATATATATATATATATATATATATATAACCAAAGGACTGCATTATGATTTCAATTTGCATTTTTTTTCTATATCAGAAGATAGTTGAATGCATTGTGAAATGTAGTAGGTGCTTAGTCATATAGATATTCAGGAATCACATTTCGTAACATTTCAGTAAAAAAAAAAAAGGAAACGTGGAAACCATTCGCCTCAAGTGGGAAGAACACCTTTGCACATTTCACAGGAAAAAATAAAATGGTGCAGGGGCATGTGACAATGTACATGTCCACATGTATGGCGTATCATTGTACTTCCTCAACAGTTCCATATACCATCGGTTCATTTGTCAAAAAAAAGTAAATGCCCAAAAAATAATAATGAAATAAATGAGTAAGTAAATAAATAAATTAATAAATGAATGAATGAATGAATGAATGAATGAATGAATGAATGAATGAATAAATAAATAAATAAATAAATAAATAAATAAATAAATAAATAAATAAATAAATAAATAAATAAATAAATAAATAAATAAATAAATAAATAAATAAATAAATAAATAAATAAATAAATAAATAAATAAATACAAGACGAAGAAGAGAAAGAAGGAGAAGTCGAAGAATCAGGAGAAGAATAAAAGAAGAAGAAGAAGAAGAAGAAGAAGAAGAAGAAGAAGAAGAAGAAGAAGAAGAAGAAGAAGAAGAAGAAGAAGAAGAAGAAGAAAAAGCTGACGTAGAAGAAGAAAGTGTATTCTTCCCTTTGCCTTCCTATGCTTTAAAGGTAACCAATGAGTGAAGGGGACCTGCAGAGCATAGAAACTGGCTGCTTTGCGGGTATTGTTGGGATGGAAGTTTGCAAGCCATGGCTCCTTTACCATGTATATATGATACAGTCTCAGAAGTGGGATAGCGGGAATAACGAAGTGTTTGGTTACACTTACCGGTCATCGGGAGCTACTCCTGTATAGAAGCAGGACATGGTCAAAGCTGCAAGAACGCCTGGCAAACGAACTACAGGTCTGTTCATCGTGGAGCCTGTGAGTCTGTTTTTTCTGCGTGGCACAAATAACGCTGAGCTTGTAACACAGGCTGCTGCCAGGAAGGAAACGTTGTGTCAAGTGTCATCCGGAATCTGTACTGAAGTAATAACACAGCATTACGGCTGTCTGTGGCGCGGCAGCCTGTGCAATGTGCCACCTATGCTCCTGCTTTAAAAGTGACTGGCGAGGGCTATGATGTGAAGACAGTCCCGATGAAGCGCCCGTTCCCCGGTGTATGAGTACTATCGTGCGCAATCCTCAGTTCGTATTCATCAAGCATGATGGATGAGTGTCAAAATGGTTTCATGATGTTTGGTCCCCATGTTGCTTTATATTCTCACATTAATGAATGTCTGGTTTCCACTCTAGTAGATATGGATCTTTAGATACCTTTTAACATAAATACCCCAATGGGAACCTACTTGACGATCTAAGCAGCGTTATGTTGGTGTATTAAAACCAGCGGCAAGTAAAGTATTTCTGCTTTAAGAGTATATTGTTATTTGTGTCAATGGACTGTTTTCTTGTATATGCCAACATTAACATCTGGGTATAAGCACGTGATTACATGTGTATCATATTATACTTTAGGTAATGCAAATGAAACATTTGGGCAGAGTTTGCATTGACATTTATGAACCAAGCAACATTTTACTTGAATATGCTGACCTGCCTAAGTACTCTGAAGGGGTCTGTTTTGAATAAAGCTTGACAGGTCATGAACTTTATCCGAAATTTGTCAAGCTTCACAATGAGACATGTAGAGTTATATGTCCCATACACCTCATCTAAATACACAAAAATAACGTTAAAAGTTTCGTTTTAGCCTTGAAAAACACACAAAGATATACAATTTCAGGAAACACAAAGTTAATAGGAAACATTTACATATACCATTGGCCCTTTATTAGTACAAACCGTAAATATGCTTTTTTTTTTTTTTTTTTTTTTATAAACGTTTCGAAATTTGAAATTATTTCTGAACCCTTTAGATTCATCCCAGAAATTGAAAACAAAAGTTTGTATTAGCCAATCTTCTATCCTACATGGAACATTTAACCTTTTCAAATAAATTCAAATTGCTTTCATTATTTCGAATTTGAAACATTTTAGAATATTAAGAAATTCGTTATCTAATGTGAGACAAACATCGTCCGATCTCTCTTAAACCGGGAATTCGTTTGGTTTCCTGTGCGTTTCCGTTTCTGATCGGAGGTTATATACCCTTATTCGAAGTATGGTATTTTTCAAATACCCCCCCCCCCCCCAAAAAAAAAAAAAAAATGATGCGTTTGTTTGATATAAATGCAGCTCTGAAGTGTAATTTTTACCATGAACAGGGCCTGACGGACACATTATTCTGCGCTGTGGCGAAAAAAAAAAAAAACAAACAAACAAACAAAAAAAAAATAAATAAAATTAAATAATTAGATAATAGCCTGGATACCTTGGGGTCCAGATTACAAATCGGAATTACCCATCTAGATGATATCCCAATTAAAAAAAGAGAGAAAGAGAAAGAAAGCAACTGAAGAAATAAAACTTTACTTGAATAAGGAACTTGAATACAAAAATTATGGAGCACTTGTAAAATGTAGAGTAAAGTGGCATGAAGGGGTAGAGAAGTCAAATACATATGTCCTGAACTTACGAAAGAGAATTTATAATAACAACCAATAAGGAAGCTGAGATTACTACATGGTTTAATAACAGGTGTTGAACAAATTTTAAATGGAAGCAACTTTTTACTAACAACGTTAAGCAACAAGAAATCCAACTCGAGCTAATAGGGACGAACTTTTACCAGACAAAGACCAGCTGCCAAAATTAGAGAATGGAGAATAAGGGAATTTGAGAAGAACAGATAACATTAGACGAAATACAAAATACCATCAAAAGATGTAAAAACTTATTTCCTGGAAAACATTGACTACCAATTGAATATTGAAAGGGCTCTTGGCTGAATATTGAAGAGATCTCAATGCACGCTATATATTATATAACTTAAATTGGCAGTTGTCAAACTCCGAATGCTACCCGTTTTCAGCACTGTAACTGTGCACGGATGAAAATAAAGAGGTGGGCTGAACATGATCAAATGTACCTACGTTGGCACAGGATCGTATTCAGCCTCAAAATGCTTGGCACGTGGTCTCGCGCTGCTTGTTGACTTTGTTCTTTATTTATGGCCCCGGCTTGTGCACACATCGTAATCTCTTCCATAAATCAAAGGGGTTTTTTTGTGTTTTGATTTTTGTTTTTCAATTTCTTCCCCGCTTTCTGATAATTCTTTAATTTAAAAAGTGGATTTGGGTATGGTTACTTTGAAAACAAGATCGGAAGGTTTTATTTTAGAGACATGTACATTTCCATTTTAATTTACCGATTCCGTGATTCCACCCATGATCCCGCCATCACGGAATCTGTACATATCTTTATCTATTCAGTTTACCATTGCAAAGCCCCACAACTCACAGAATCCTGCAATGTTTTCCATTTTTCGCTGACTAAATTCAAGTTGATTATTTGTTACTGTGGCAGTATGTCTAATGCCATTGACCCCTATCGCACAGGCAGCACGGGGTCATGAGGCTGCGAGCTAATGGTATTGCACCGGCTATCAATGTGAATGAGATCAAAGGACATGCCGTGCTAGCTAGGTGGGAAATCCTTTACTGCTAGTACACAACCCGCAGTAGGAATAACACAATACTGTCTGCAGAGTTTGTGTGCATGTATGCGAGTGATAGCTATAACATGTCACATGACCATTATGCCACATAATCAACGAGGTCGAAGACCAATTTGATTGTGACGGCATGATGGTCATTGTCACATGTTATAAATGACTTGTAACAAGGGTGGTAGGAACTGACCAGGATATTCCTTGGTGCACATTTCCCCCTGCATTTTATGTATGGTGGTCTTTGCCGCTCACGTAAGCTGTCACATGCACAGTCAAGTTTGACGGCTTGTACATGTATTTTCCACTTACCAATATGGCAGTAGGAAGAGCAGGTGGTGAAACCAGGTAAAACAAAAATACATTTTTAAAAATTTAATTCACTTATTTTTTCAGGGTTCATGCCTGGCATGGATACTGATTAAGTGTTGTTATTTGTGTCATGTACATCAACTTACATTATGCCGACAGTCACGTCATAATAGATATGACAGACGACTTGGAACGTTATATGAATGCACATCTGTACTATTCCAAGTCCTATAGTCATCTGCACAGATCCTGCTGGAACAATACCTTAGTCTGGGCTGTTCAGGGGAAGGTGTCAATAATACTGTTTCTACAACACACGGCCTGCTAGATCATGCTGCACCGCACAACACCTACAATGCTATTGTGTGAAAAGTGTTCATTATGTCAAAAACTCGCATATATCTATTATAACCACACAAGAGAAATCTACACCTGGGTCGATCATATTCTTCCCTCTTCTTGTGGTGATCCAAATAATAAAGAGTGTATAATTGTGGAAGAGGAGGCTTTGAATGCAAGTGATCATCTTCCAATTCAGCTTTTTGTTGATGTCAATGTTAATACAGGTAAATTGGATGACAGCTCTTCCTTTGGTGCTCCTCCGATAAAGATACCAAATTTCTCTATACCTAACTGGAATACCTGTGTAAAGATTTATTTATACAAGCCTATCCTAACAGAAAAATTGAAAGATATTGGTCAGTTTCATATAGATATCCGGTCTGAATCAAATAATTAGCAGGAAGAAATCGATATTTACTTACGTAAACTTTATCGTGCGATTCATGATGCTGCTACGGAAGCAGGCTGTGTCCCAGTTAAGTGTTATAAACCTAAACCTTATTGGTGTCCAGAGTTAAGTCAAATTAGAGATCGCCAGAGAATTTATAAAGTATTTGCGTTAGGATAACAAATTATTTATGTGTGCAATCGTCATACTCCAAAGAATGTCTATGCCCCATATTTGGGTGTCTCTGATGTTAATTGTTGAATAAAAAATTGAAAGTTCACCGCAAAGTATCCACCCCTCATATGTCGATACAAGTCACTGATTATTTGTGACAAAATCATAATTACACTAGCATCTTAATCTTGACATATTGGCAACAAAAAACAAAACAAAAACACCCCCCCCCCCCAAGAAAAAACATGATCCTGCTATCTTCAAGTTTCCCTTTGATTTCCAGAATGTTAATTTTCTTCATTTCACATGGAAAGGACGAAGCAAAATTTTGAAAATCGCTGAATCAGTTTTTTGCTGTTCAGACATCAAAGAATCACAAGCCGCTAACCGGATTAAATTTCGCGCAGCCGTTTCCTTGGAATAATCATTCTTGCGTGGAGTTCTCGTCCTATTATCCTTTCTGAGAACACAAGCTTCAAAGGCCTTTGATGTTGATCACTTGCCTCTGAAACAATACCGTTTGCTCAAGTTGAGCTGATATTTGTACAAAACGTAGTCAGCATCGTCCCTTAACATTTGGCGAGGTTGTCAATCAATTATTGGCCAATCACATGAATAAAAGAGCCTTTAAATTACGGAAAACATTATTCAGCGATCTGTCAAACGGCGACAGCGACAATCTGGTCTCAGAGTCATTGAGGCGGCCATTCGGTCCCGTGACCTCAAGCCTCGGAACGACTGTTGAAGTGGACGGATGGCGGGTTTGGTCTTCCGCCCCCTACCTCTTCATCCCATTTTAGGGATAGTGTCCCATTGTATTTACTCCTATCTGTTGACTTTATGTAGTTAGCTTGTTAGGTTTGTCTATACACTTTACTTAGTTAGCTTGTCATTATGTTGCAGCTACTTTCTCAACGGGTTTCATTTCTCCTTCCAACCTGAGTTTTGTAACGCTATTTTGTGTGTTTTTTTCTTCTGTTTACGTGAATGCTTATTGTTATGTGTTTATTTGTATTTTTATTTCCTTATCGGTGTTTTTTCGATAAATTATTATTAGGTATGCGGTACTGTTGATTAAAATGCCAGGTTCTTTTTTTTTTTTTTTTTTGTTTTTTTTTGTTTGTTTGTTTTTTTTTTTTTTTTGTTTTGTTTTGTTTTTCTGTTTTCTGTATTTTTTTTTTTTTTTGGGGGGGGGGGTCCACGCCTGTCTCTGGTGTGCAGGACCTCAGGCGAAATCCATCGCGGCGCGGCCTTGAAGGGACGTCGTCTGACGATTCCCGCTCATCTTGAACATCCAAAGTATCCCTTCATTAGCACGCAAAACAAGCAAGATAACCATAAAGTAAACCACTAAGGCCATGACATGTTAGCATGGTTGCATCTTTTCCCTGTTTACAAACATACTTTCGGCATGCCACCTGTTTTCGCGGTGTCACAGTGATACCACTCTCCCTTAGCCATGGGCCGTTGCTTGCTGTAGCCACGTGACAGACTGTTTAGTATGATTGAAGGGTTACACTGTTCTGCTTGGTAGCTGAAAACCAAAAGAATGACACATGAACGTTCGGATGTCGACATGCCTCTGTTTTTTTTTTTTTGTTTCCTTGTATTTTGTTTTGTTTCTTTCAGGCTCTACTGAAGTATTCTTGTTATGACCATGCTGACAAGTGAGGTTTAATATCAGTGTTAAAAAATCCAAATGCATGACTTATGGAAAGCAGTACGTCTCACAACCCCCTACGTTTTACCTTGGTTAAACTTAATTGTCAAGTGGGGACAAATTAGACACACTTGGCATTACCTTTTCTAACAGTTTATCAGCTAAGTGTCACACAGAAAAATGTATCCTAAACTGTAGAGGTTCTTTCTATAGCTTATCAGAAATTGGTATGAAATATCCAGGGTTAGCATCAGAGAGTAAATTATATCTTTGGTAAAGTGTTTGTTTGCCTACTCTGATTTACGGCCTAGATCCGTTATATCTTGCTGACACACAAATTTGTCAGCTTGAATCATTGCAAGGGGACTAACTGAAACATTGCCTTAGACTAGGGAAAAGATTTCGCCACTCAAAGTTATTAAAGGCATTGTTTATTAAGCAAATGAAGCGTATACTCAAGGAAACAACAACTTCATTTTATTCACGAAATTTAATATTGACAGCCGTGCTCGAGATCTGTCAGCTTACTTACCCTGTTCATATTTATGTACAGGCAAATCAGTACCAGGAACTTTATTACAAGTGTTTCATACGGATTGTCTCATTTAGCTATACACTTTGATTATCATAAACCTGTATACAATTTCAATGAAGATGGAGTTACTGACTCTTTTTGCTCCTCGTTGGGCCATGGGAAATTTTTGAAACATTACATTGAGGAACACCTGTTTGTTTCCTTCCTGACAAGGTCTTTTAAAGAGGTTTGTTTTTTCTTTTTTTTTTTCCCCTTGGGGGGGGGGGGGTGTTTCGTTTTTCTCGGCTGGTACTTTTGTTCTACTTTAGAACTTTACTAAATTGCAAATACACATGCCAATCACACATAATTATTTGTAATTATTGTAAGTGATTATTATGTTGGCTTACAATGTTATATGGTGGCCATGTCGATATCAAGGTGCACAGACACCGATACCAGGAACTAGTGCAAAAGATCTTCAAATTCTTCGGGGCCATTTCACGCAGGCCAATTAGAAAAAAATGAAAACCACGCCACGCTTTACAACCGACCAAAATATATTCCAGTATGAAATCAAACACAACATCGCCATTGTTTCTCTATGACAGCGTCTATACAGAGTATACATTCAGGGTGGAAATATGGCGACCAATCCTATTCCGCTATATAAGGTATTGAAGTGCTTGAATGGTTTCATGGGTTAAGGTAGACTGCTAGTGTTTATTAATGTTGCAGTGAGAAGAAAAGTACATGTGCATGTAAAGGCATAAACTATACTACAAGCGATTTAATTGCTGGTAATCAGTTATCAGTATTCATAATAATACTGATATTCTCTTAGGTGAAAGAGCATATTTACTTAACAATTCAAATTATGATACAAATTCAGTGTTAGACGATAAATTTCATTTGTTGATAAAAAGACACATTTACTCGACAATTTGTTCCTCCAAATATACAGTTTCAATGTTACAAGATAATTCCATTTCTTTTTTTCTCAGAAGAATACATTTATAAGACATTGATCTCAAAAAGACTGGCTCTTTTTCTTTATAAATACATTTCGTCTTTCTTTATACTGTTCACTTGTTTGTACCAGTACAGATACTTGTCAACAAAGTCAAAGATCATGTCTGTACATTCTCCAACCTCCCCATCGGATGAGTTGTTGCTGTGCACTTTACATAATCTGCATGTTGACCTATTTTCCACATCAATCTTGCATGACAAATGGGATCAATATGCTATCAAGTAGGCAAAAATAATAATAATAATAATAATGATGATGATGATGATGATGATGATAATAATAATAATAATAATAATAATAATAAACGAAAAAACCCCGAGCAACTACATAAAAAACAAAAGCATCTGTCCTTTTTAAAATTTTTTTTTTGCTTGATAAAATATATTTCTTCATATTCTATGACTGACGAGTAGTGCACACA
>OZ026625.1:76734427-76736927 GCA_964020975.1 Hermodice carunculata | reverse complement strand
GCACATACGAATGACAACCCCATTACTAGAAGGAATAATTTCCCTACAGGTTCCTAAACAAATTTGGAATGATCAAATGGCGGAGTGAAACACAGAACCGCTGTAAATACGTCATGATAACCATGCTGCCATGGTTGCAAAATATCGGTATGGTATATCTTAGACAAAAAATTCAAGTCTGTGTAAGAGCATTTGCGTAAAGGTCAACAGAATAAACAAAATGGTCTGCAAATTCTCCTCATCCTTGGACTCATCGAGAAGAAACAAACAAGCACGTGGTGGATGGGCATATAGTTTGACAAACCCCTGCGCAAGTTCGACATTGTTTAATCTATAATTTTGTCAGGATAACAAGAACGTGTATTCAATTTGAAGCTATTATTTTCCAGTTTCTTTTCGTTTTACATCTGCTCACGAGCGAAAACAGGTGACAGACTTATATGCTCTTGCCCTCTGTAGAAATAGTGAATAAGGTTCAAAATTAAAGTATGCAAAGCGTGGTTGCAATAAAATAATTGCTGTGTCTAAAAATATGGCATTGCCAGGGAGACAAGTAGCATTGCACTAGTCCTATTTGCAAAGTGTTCTGACGACGTCATAACTTCTTTAAATTTGATTTGTTCTTTTAAGCATCTGTACTTATTCTGGATCACCCCATAGTCAGTAAATGGGAATAAATGGGTTTTCACATACGGGGAGACTCACAACTTGACATAAAACAACGCAAGCTTTGCAAGCAATAAACATGCGTGACGCACAGACAAGTAACGACACAAATCCTGTATCTCTACAACAGGCACGTGTACGTTCTATCGCAGCCAACAATGCTAGTGGGTAATGGTAGACTTTTATGTCGGTATGGTTTTTCTGGGGATAGTTCTGAGATAAATAACAGTTACTTTTTCGTTGCACCTTCGTACTTTCAGATAAAAACTATCCATCATTGGTACCCCCCCCCCCCCCCCCCCCCCGAAAATGACTTGAACGCTGATGTTGTCAAACTGGGACACCTTTGCTCAGGACAGCGTCCAAACCTCTCCTGACATGTGTAACTGAAGCATAATAGATTAGATACGTTGCTTGTGGTAGATGGGGTTAAAACTTTGCACAGAAGTAACCATATCAATTAATTGTCGCTGCCCTCCTTTTTGCCTGCAAACCAGGGAGGCTCTACGCCCAACCGTGACATATCCCTTACTAACGATATGTATTGAAAGTACTTATATCATTTTGCTGCTTATTTTATGGGGTCTTTGCTACAGGTCGAGTTTGGCACACACCATTCTATTTATTTATTTATTTATTTATTTATATATTTATTTATTTATTTATTTATTTATTTATTTATTTATTTATTTATTAACTTTTCTTTTCTTTATTTACTTATTAATTAATTAATTAATTTATTTATTTACTTATAAATTAATTAATCTGTTTATCAATTAATTAATAGTCTATTTTTGAATTAGTTAATTTTTATTTATCAATTAATTAATTAATTTATTTATTTATCTCTTTATGTATTTTTTTGTTTATCTTTTATTTATTTAATCAATTACTTACTTATTTCTTATGCTTTAACTTATTTATTTATTTATTTATTTATTTACTTACTTTCTTTTCTTTTACTTATTAATGAATTAATATATTTACTTATAAATTAATTAATTTATTTATCAGTTAATTAATTAATTTATTTATTTATTTGTTTATTTTTAATTTGTTTATTCAATTACTTACTAAATTTCTATTCATTTACTTATTTATTTACTTATTTATTTATTTATTTATTTATTTATTTATTTATTTATATATGTATTTCTTTTTCCAATATTTATTTATTTATTTACTTATTTATTTATTTACTTTGATCGTATATACACCTATCTATGTATCTATCAATCTATTAATATATCTTTCTATCTATTCATCCATCCATCCTTCCATCTATCTATCAAACTACTTGTCTGTATGTCTGTCCATCCGTCCGTCCATCTATCTGTCTGTCTGTTCATGAGTAAATTTTGTCATTTTTTATCAGACACTATTGTTCCGAGAAATACCAAACTTGGAATGGCAATTGACCTACGAGAGATATTTATCCCCTGATTTAGACTGGTCAACATATTGAAAATTATGTAAATTGAGGCAACTTGAAATTCCAGATATCAAACATCCCAAATGTAGAAGTACCATGAGGTGCTATCTGAACTTAAGTTCATCAGTTTGTGCTATGCTCACATCCAATAGAGCACAACCAAAAGCTGTACTATTTAATATATGCAAACTATGGTCACTTGAAAATATCAAATGTTTGAGGACTTCAAAAGTATTAAAGATATAATTCCCGTCTCATTTATAATATATAGGTTGGTGTTATATGCACACTCAATAAAACAAGAACAAAGGCTCCAGATTTCGACAACGATTCTCAACAACCTTCTCAATCTTTAAAACATGGTGCAATCAGAACTTGCCTTGGTGCTCTTCGGCACACGCC
>OZ026625.1:76719929-76729929 GCA_964020975.1 Hermodice carunculata | reverse complement strand
AAGTTTATCTCTGGCTTTCAAGTCGTACTGTTCCTCCTGTTGTAGCCATACTTACATGCACAACTGTGAATAAAAACTAATCCAAATGAGAATATACCAGGTACAGCAAATAATATCTGCACATAGTGTAATTTGTACACGGCCAGATAATGGTAAACAATGCATAGAATAGACATACGGAGAACGATAGAGTCGAAGCCAGTTAAAAACCAACAAACAAACAAACAAACAACATTTTTTTCTAAATATTAGAAAAACCCCCCTTCCTCCCCAGACATTACTACCATGGTCAATGGTCGGCTACATAACTGTTAAATAAACTACGCAAAATTAATAACCCTCCACCAAAAGCAATTCTTGTATAAAAAAAAAAACACACACACACACATATTTTGAATATATTCAATGTTTCTTTCATTCTGTATACACTTGAGAGTAGATCTGTAGAGGAAATTCTGATCAAATGAAATTACGCTTCATTGCACAGTGTCAATAAGCAGACAAAGTCTGAATCACAAGTTGCAAGAGTACCTGTAGAGCGCTCAAGCATGCATATGAACTGAGTGCACAGTCCCATCAGAAGTTATCACAGATGGTGCTTGGCTGCATCAAAAGTTATCACAGACTGTACTTAAAGTTAAGGCATTTTCTGAGTTCAATAGAGCAGAAATTGACTGTGTCACATAAAGCACCTTTAAATGTCCATTCAATAGGATGTGTAGCCACCATGGTTGTCAATGCACTGTTGGCAGCGTTTTCGCATACTGTAGACGAGCTTTCTCACAAGTGCCTGAGGTATACTGTCCCACTCCTCCAGAAGATAACGCCGTAGATCTGTGAAGTGTGAGTTAGGACCCATCTTCTGGTACACATTTCTTTCCATATGGCTGCACAGGTCCTCAATCGGGTTGAGGTCAGGTGAGCATGCTGGCCATTCCATCACCTCAACACTCTCACTATCCAGGTAATCACGAACCACAGCTGAAACATGTGGCCTGGCATTTTCGTGCATCAGCATGAACTTGTCTCCAATGGTACCCGCATATGGAATAACATGGGGTTCCAATACATCCGTTATGAACCGTCTGCTTGTCATTGTTCCTTCCATGATGACGAGGTCTGTCTTGCCATTAGCAGAGATGCCCGCCCAGACCATGATGCTGCCCCCTCCGTATGCAACTGTGGGCTGAACACAACAAGCAGCATGTCTCTCCCCTCGCCGTCTCCATGCACGAACACGTCCATCACTTCTGTGGAGGGAAAAGCGACACTCATCAGTGAAGAGAACATTGCTCCATCCTGCATGTGTTGTACGGACATGTTCTCTTGTCCACTGCAACCGAGCAACCTTGTGACGTGGGGTAAGAAGCGGCTTTTTCACCATGCTCCGGGACCTTAAACCAGCAGCATGCAGTCTGTTACGAACAGTCTGGGTGAGCATGCGTCTTTGATGAGGATTGGCTCTGTCCAGCTGGCTCTGAATATCAGGACCTGTGCGGCCTCTACTCCTCAGTGCTGCATTGACGATGAAATGGTCTTGTTGCCTGGTGGTAAGCTTTGGCCTTCCCGGGCGTGGTAAATCTGCAACATCATTTGTGTTTCGGTATTTTCTCAACAACTCATTGATGGATTTGTGGTTCACACCCATTGCCCGTGCGACAGCTCTGCAACTTTCACCGGCTTCAATGGGACCTATGGCTCTTGCCCTGTCCATTTTGGGTAGCCTTGGCATGGTGATGTTCACAGTTTGACCAGTGATGGCGAATCCATAACTGACAGAAAAAAAAAAAAAAAAAACATGCCTTTATACCTATGATTGGCACAGTTTCTGGCCACGTTACACAGGTATGGTGAGAAAATTCATTGGTCAGGAGGGTCCTAACAGAGACAGGAAAGACCACTCATGATCCTTTCTGCGAAGTGCACTCTTTGACTTTGTGTCACATTCAGCCCATGTGCAGTCAAGCATGGGCTCCAACTCTGCTCATCTTTACACATGATGTAATCAAAGGATTATGCTACACATACATGTGCGTATCTTAAAATTACCTAAAAAAAGTATGGGTACACCATTAAATTATTGAAGCGGAGGGTTATTAATTTTGCCTAGTTTATATTTCAATCAAAGTGCTGGTTAGAACTCGGCTTGATTATCCTTTTAATGCTGCCTGCTGAAGCAATGCTTTCTTTTACACATATTCTTTCTGATTTCCTGATGACAAGTTTCCTTTAAACATGCCAAGATATTTAACTGCTAATATTTTTCTCAGTTGTCTTCGGTCTGTGTTTTATTCAATATGCCTATTCTCTATTACACTCTGTACAATTATACTATAACTACATTAGACTTATCAGCATTTGTTTTAATTATAACCTGTACCTTCCAAATCGAATTACTTTTAAAATTTTGTATGAACTCTTTCATAGCTGTGCTGGAAATTTATATATAAAAAGAGAGAAGAAAACAAACAAACAAACAAACAAACAAACAAACAAACAACACCCCCCCCCAAAAAAAAAACACATCGTCAGCAAGCATATTTACAAACGCACAATGTTGGAAAGATCATTTATGTTAATAAGAAATAAAATCCGACACGGCCATTGACCCCAGAAGAACTCCAATTTCGACTCTTTTAACAACAACTTTCCGTTGCAACTAACAATCTGTTTATATATATATATATATATATATATATATATATATATATATATACCACAGGAGCAGAGCATCTCAAATAAATTCCCACCATGATTTTGGATAGAAAAATACATATCAACTGTGAGTTTTGCAAAGGCAATGCTGCTCTAGAAATGTTTTAAATCATTTGATCGCTTTTTGTATTTTTGGAGACATGTTTGGCGCGGAACAGTCAATGATGGAAGCTAGGTACACAAAAGCACCTGTAAAAAAACATCTAATCACATGACCCCCGTTTTCTTGGTTTTACCTTGTTGAAACTTGAAGTAGAATGCAATGGAAGTTTATACGTTCCAAATGGGAGAAATAAGCCATCGAATGTCGCTATTTTAACATGTAAATGCATTAAGCCTGGCTACAGGTCCAAGACCAGAAGGAGCGAACTGCGTACAGGGTTGCTGAAAAGTGGTACGCACAGTTTATGAGCACGATGGAACAGATAAGTTATTGGCGCGATGGTATTAATAGAGTAGTACAGTACCCATAAGGGTGGGGTACAAACATTGTGGCACGGACAAGGCGTTGAAGAGTGAACAAGGGGTTCAAAATTATCTTCCTTAAAGACGGTTTCTTAGAAGATACCATCCTTCAAGATTATTCTCCAAGGATCCCATTTATTTACGAATTTTAATAACGCTTGACCGGGCTAGTGATGCACGCTTTAACTCTCGTGAATTCTCTATGATAATTTTATCCTTAAATTGCCATCTATTGGGCTTCATACGAAACATTAGAGGAACTTTTAGCGGGCTCTTGTGCACGGACGCGTTTATCACATGCCAGAAATATGTCTCCTTAAGGGAAAGCAGAAAAAAAATATGTGCGGACCTTAAAGGCGCCCGTATATGATTTTGACTCCATAAATGCAGCCTTTATATTTGTCAACCACTGATTTCACGCTCGCCCAAAGATTCCATGCAGCAGGCGGTTACAAGAAACTTATGGTGAAAGGTAAGGGAAGTTTAAGTACAGGGTTATCGTACAAGTGCGTAAACAGCGTATAAAGCTAGGTTTCCATGTGCGCGTATTGCGCATTGCGTAAAACGTATTGCGTAGTTGGGGGGTGCGTATTGCGTACTGCGTATACCATTTTCCATGTATCTGCAGACCAGGCGTATACTGTACGTATACAATGTCTACTTTGGCGCCATTTTGTGCATGTTACCCGCGTCTACCCTGCTCGATGCGTACACATCGCTACACAGAGCGACTAAAACGCATAGGCAACACGCAGTACGCATTACGCATTACGCATACATGGAACTGGGGTAGTTGATTTTAAGTCAATCAATTATCACGCACTACGCAATACGCAGTACGCAATACGCGCACATGGAAACCCAGCTTAACCTGGGCTTCTCCACAATCCGTGCGAAACAGTGCGCATCCCAACTGACCGTGAGAGGGTAACGACTGGGGAAGTTAAAGCAAGATGGCACAGAGACGGTATCAGAAGGCTGTCCGTACAGGTTATTACCAAGTTTTATATATTCTGACGTCGATTTAGGAACAATCATACTAAAGCGAAAATGTGCATACTGACTTAAACACGTTGCAAATTATGCTCTTTTAACTCAACTGTTTAAAATAAGTGCAGGCTTATGAGCAATCACGCAATGTCCTACGAATGTTACCAGCGCAACACCCGTTCATTCTGATCTTCATCTCAATTCTTTGATTTTGTGTCGAAGCTGCCTTGGACAGAGGTATAAATTGCGCTATGTCTTCTTAATCATCAACGTTCATTAGTTGTAGTTACTTAATGTCTCCAGTAAGAGTAGGTGCGCTGCGTGTTCTGTGAAGAGTTGCTCGTGGTTCTGTTAAACATTCTACAACCTTTCAAATGTTCCACCTTCTGCGAACAAGTGTTGAATAATGTTATGTTTTCCCCTTTGAGTGGTAATTAAAGACACCTTACATTATAATTCGTCCGATGTATCTGACATTTGACGGACCTGCCGATAGATACACTTCTAGACAGTTTTTTGTTGAAAGTTCATCTGTAGTATGATTAATTGATAGTTCAATAAACGAGCATAATTGGACAAATGCAATTAAAAACACACAAAAACAAAAAACAAAAACAAAAACACAAAAAAAAACAAAACAAAAACAAAAAAACAAAAAAAAAACAAAAAACAAACAAACAAACAAACAAACAAAAAACAAAAACAAAAACAAAAATACACCGAGACTTTTATTAATGCACCATGTAAGCATATCACTGGAACATAATTAGAATCACGTGATATATCATATTACAGTGGCTCGACTCGCATCAAACATGACATAGAAAATGAGTTATTTGTGTTTTGTTTAGAATTGGAATCACCTGAGGACTAGAGTGTATATAAATACATATATATATATATATATATATATATATATATATATATATATATATATATATATATATATATATATATATATATATATATATATATATATATATATATATATATATATATATATGTACATATATATATATATATATATATATATATATATATATATATATATATATATATATATATATATATATATATATGTATATATATATATATACATATATATATATATATATATATATATATATATATATATATATATATATATATATATATATATATATATATATATATATATATATATATATATACTAACGCACATACGTATTAATATACCAACAAGCGAAACAGCTAGCACCGAATGAAATGATCTGTCACGCAAGATTTTTTAATGGCAGATGTAAATATGATCCGAATTAGATAACCATGGCATCATACAGCGGAAACATATTGTCAATGGCATTGCTATTTAACCATTCTGATTTGGTGATTGCGAGACGTTTACAAGATATAAAGCTGGCAAATAGATGTAATTCATAAATCATTTTATGTCTGATGGTATAAAAACGCTTCATCTATCTATCTATCTATCTATCTATCTATCTATCTATCTATCTATCTATCTATCTATCTATCTATCTATCTATCTATCTATCTATCTATCTGTCTGTCTGTCTGTCTGTCTGTCTGTCTGTCTGTCTATCTATCTATCTATCTATCTATCTATCTATATCTGTCTATCTGTCTGTCTGTCTGTCTATTTATCTTTATATCTATCTATCTATATATATATATGTTTGTCTGTGTGTCTGTGTATCTGTCTGTATGTATATTTGTCTGTCTATCTATCCATCTATGTGTCTGACTATCTGTATGTCCGTCCGTCCGTCAGTCCGCCCATTGGTCTGTCTCGCTGTCTGTTCGTCTGTTTATCTATCTCAATGTCTGCCTGTGTGTTTATTAGTATGTCCAGCCATTGCTACTAATCTTTTCATTCATCCATCCCCTGCCCCCCCCCCCCCTCATCCAGGCAGGAAATGACATTACGACATTTACTCTTTTAGTGGCCAGTGTTGGACTAAGTCTATACAATGCATCCTGAGGGCGCCGAGGAATGCTGTTGACATGAACATCTATATATTATCTGGAAGTAGCGCCATGTCGGTACTTGAATGAAAGAGTCAAACACCTTTCTGTAACTGAGAGCAGTTCATCTTCAGTAAATCCACTTTAGTAACAGTTGGCATTGAAAGAGCTACAGTGGAATGGATCAAATTGTCAAAAGACAACTGCTTTACATGTTTTTTCTTTTTGTACGAGCACGTTTCTGCAAGTTTAGTCACCAAGTGTCTGCAACTTCTACTGTTGCTTGTTTTTATGCCATCTCTGAAAATGTGCGTTGTCATGAAGGACGGATGTGTGAGGAAGCCATCGTACCAGGATATCCCAAAGTGACCGCTTTTCTTACACGGGTACACGGGTGTTGGATAAAAAGTACCTAACCGATTTACTTATTATTAAGAATATTTTTCATCTCTAAGTTTAATCTTATATGATGCTTTTATTTTCACCTGCTGTTATTTCGTGTCCTTTATTGTGAAAAAACCGTATTTCTTAAGTGGAAAAAAAATCACTTTAGCACTGCACATAGAAAATCGATAGTGTCAATTCAGTTTGATCACTCGTATCTCTCTTGCCTGTTTTATTTGCTAAACATTTTATTTTGGAACATGTAAGAATTGCAATCCTGATTTTGCCACAAAATGACTCCAAAATCGCTGATACCATGCTTCAATGTACTCGGAAAGATAAAACAAATCCGTGACGTTCCGAAATTATTTGAACGGATATGCTTCATTTTTTTTCAGTGAATAACTACTCCAGCGCAAAGTTGATAAAAGCGTAAAACTAAAAGACTTGGATTTGTTCCCAAGTGTCTGTACTGTCAAGCTTTTAATTTACCTACTCAGAACTGAATCGTCTTAGTAAGAATGTATAATCACATTCTTCACTTTTCATCTTTGTAACGGTATCTGAAACCAAGTATTTGATTCGCGTTTCATCTTTTACATGCTTTTTTTCTCTTTACACAACAATTGGTTTAATCAACTCTGATGAGACAGGCCGTTTATGTGTCGTCTGAAAAAAATAAGGCCAACTTTGTACCGTAGCTTTCAAATCTGAACATGGGTATAATATAGCCTTGTTGATGCAAAAGTTATTAAATCAAATAAATGAATGTCTGAAAGTCGTTGTAACACCATTTAATGCTATGATTGTCGACATCTTGCTGTTTGGGAGCCCATTAACTGAAATTGAAACGAAACTCAGACATGGAGCCAGGCAGGGTGCAAATGTCTGGTAATAAAGGCACCTATTAATTTAGTGGAATGACATCTTGAAATCGATGGGAACCGATGACTCAATTCTTGGCCCGAACGGATGATGCAATTTGCAGCCAGTTAGTCGATCGCACTTAGCTAGCTATAATCGGCTTAAGACGATTGCTTAGCTACATTCAGGGCGCACGTTTATCTGTAATCAAAAGTGGCATGTATGCATTATAATCGAAGTCAAAATTAAAGTCAAATCTTTACCTCAGCAGTGTAGCCTGATTCAGCATATACTGTTTTCCAACAAGACATTCACATATAAGTCCACACTTTATATGCAAAGACTCACAGGATAAATGTGCCAATCAAACATTAGGTGACCATGACATAAAATATTCCTATGACGGTGAAACTATAACTAAGCACCATATGTACAATCAATTAAAGGTTAGTTTACCGTGCTGCTGAAATAAACGCAGCTGCTCTCAATTCAAAGGTATCTAAACTCGGTTCTGTTTTAGTCTGATCATTTTAATTATTCCAAACGTCGGCTTCTCTAAACGTAATATTCATCTGCTCACTGTTAAGATTGTATCTCTGTAAAATCAAATTTCTTCTTGTAGTACCTCTAATTTTATAGTCACTGCTTACTCTTTCCAAAAAATTGAGCTCGGGGATTTGAGATATTCGTCCATCCACCCAGTTGTATTTTTAAATCTTTATGAACGTATATTGTTGACCTTGAGCATTTTAATTCATCTAAAACGAGACGGTAGGTTTTCGAGTATGACCTTTTCTTCCGGATTAAGGAACCTCTGTAATAGTTTGCTCAAGTTTGTAATGTTGTAGTTCCAAATATAGTGTCACAGTAGTCAATTGCGGGTAAAATCAGACTATTGTATAACTCAAAGTCCGGATCAATGCCTGTCGACACTGTAACACCCTGCAGCATCACAAATATCGTCCGTAACTTTGTACACATTTAAATTGTATGCTCATTCCAGTCATTGGCATTCCAAGGTTCTTCTAATTGTTAACATGTTCTACCTGATTATGTACAACGAATACCTTGATCATTAGAGTTAGCTCGTCTTTTGGATGCCACGGAGTCCATTTGCATGTATTACTGTTCAGCTGTAGCTTGTTTTCACACAGTCTTCTGGACTTTTCTTTGAAGGCACCTTTTGAATGTTTTTTTCTTTTTTTTTTTTTTGTCTTTTGAGGGGGGGGGATTTTTTTATTGGGTTTTTTTTTGTATTTTTTTGTTTTGTTTTTGTTTTGATTTTATCCAACATTGAAAAATGATTATAGCACTACTATGTCATAAGTATGCAATATAGCTTGACTGGTATATATATATATATATATATATATATATATATATATATATATATATATATATATATATATATATATATATATATATATATATATATATATATATATATATATATATATATATATATATACATATATATCGATGACAATTTTTTCCTACATGCCTGTTACAATGAATGAAGTTCTTGCACTTCAAAAATTACAGCACATCAGTTTTCAGTCTGTGTCCACATTGTTTACACTTAGTATGTAAGTATGCTGAAACATTCAATTTTCACGCATTATATATATATATATATATATATATATATATATATATATATATATATATATATATATATATGATGCAATTCAATTTGGTGGTGGAGGTTAGGAATGCTTTCTCAATTATGGCGTTGCTGGAGTCAGCAATTGCCCATTCATATTGTGATATCGGCAAACAGCACGCCCATATGGAATAACAGTAGCTGGGTACTTTATTCCAATGTGGGTTTTCATCGGGAATGTTTAATGTCAGTATCAATGCATTAACTGCTCTGGCTAATTATTTTTCGTCGCGTATTTGCTCCGAGGACCATATGTCGGAACACAAGGCTCACCAGAGGGAACCACTTTGCTACTGGGCTGGATGAATAACATGATTGCCGTCCTTGATTTATTTCCTGTCGCTCTCTATAACCCTTTCTCGTTTCTCAAAATGATCCTTGATTTATTGAACTAATTTGTTTTTTGCATGCGAGACGGATTCCCACATCGCAACTTCCAGTCCTTTAGGTATTGTAGCTTTAGTAGTGTAATTGAAAAATTCAACAAAATGTCTCTCTTCTTCACAGCCAGTCACAACCCATTTATTTGGCTATCTGTTACACAAGTTCAATTTTCCCTTTTTTATGAATACTGAATAATTATCTTACAATGATTTGCCTATCTATTTACGAACTGGATTGGCCAGATCCATGTTGAGAAAAAAATATTCATTTGTCACTGAAACTAACAGCTCTACATAAGCTAAAATGTAAGGATCCTGTGACCAAAACGTTCACAGGTCCCTCCGAATCAGCAATTTACCAAGGATGGTGGAACTGTTGAAATACCACTGAGACTATATTCTACACGTCATGCGCACAGTCCGCTATTTCATTAAAATAAACAAAAACAAAACAACACAAACAAAAAAAAAAAACAACAACAACAAAAAAAAAAACAAAAAACAAAAAAAAAAAAAAAAAAAAAAAAACAAAAACAAAAAAAATGTGGTGGGTAACATGCATTCTGAGATT